>CAXAMN010016002.1:253659-296592 GCA_963970005.1 Durusdinium trenchii | reverse complement strand
TGTTGTTGTTGTTGTTGTTCCGCAACACCAAGCTGTTTTACTTGTTTTACTGAGGATTTTCCACGACTTTTGCCAGGTCAACCATTTTTTAAGTTAGTCTTGGAAGGCTTTAGAGCAAGAACAAGCGCCTGGAAAGAAGCACCCAAAGCCATCTTCGCCATGGCACCCGGGCACCCACCCACTTTGCCCCGTCCGAACCCGACCCCTCCATGTCCGACATGGGACCCGGGTCAACCGAACAAGAACAGACTGTACCAGGACCCGACTCGACAGGTCACCAATGGTTCGACCTCGTTGACCAGGGTCCTTCCCAACCCTCAACTAACAGCCTGGCCAGGAGGTTGCTGGTAGTGACTACTGTATATACTGGAAAGGGCAATGGCTGGCAAGACTCCCCATGGAAAGTTCCAGGTTTTGGCTCCCACAGCCTGCATGGCTCGCATCTTCCGTCAGCTTCCGAGGTATGGGAAATGCAACTTCTGCCAGATTCCCGAAGGGAAGTTGGTGAAGGGTGCTGGTGCATTAGCCAATCCTGGTGGCAAAGGGGGTTGCCAGGAAGGTGGCAAGTGTTGCTCGGCCAAAGCAGTCAGAGGTGGAGTCAGAGGGATGTCGACACAGCCTCCGGATGCAGAGATCGAAGGACGGTCGCAACGGTCCTCCAGCTGATTCCAAGTGATTCCAAGAACATCGCGTCGCGACATCATCAATGCTATAGAACAGATTCCAAAACGAATACTGTACGAAAGCCTTCTCAGGGCTGATTGTGATTTGTTGCGGGAGGCTGTCGAATTCCATTGGGCCTGGGATTTGGCCACCATCATGGCCTGGAAATGTTCAGAGGCTTAACGGTTTAACCATAAGCCTAAGCCATGCGACCAGTGCCACAGCCTCCCAAAAGGTGCCAGCAGCACCCGAATCAGCCGAAGTAGGGATTCGAAGCTGGTTTGGTAGCCTGCCATGTAATTATTCTGTTTAAGTTCATCCAAGTGTATCCTGGCAGATGAAGCTGGACTTTCCCCACTGGGTTGTAGAGGACAATGCTGTTCCTTTGGGATCTTTCAGGGTCCAACATGCAGAGGGACGATAGTTCACTCACCGAGGCATGTTCAAGTTCTCCAAGTGCACCAAATGCGGCCGCAAGGAGTTCTGAGCGAAAAAAGGAGTTCTGTAGCTCCTCGCGGCCCCGAGCGCTTGGGGAGGGGGGTTTTCGGCTGCAGCCACTGGCGCACACGGAGCAGGGATTGGGAGCCAGTGTCGCCATACTTCTTTAAAACTATGCCTAGACTAGGCCCTCCCTTCCAAGAAAGGAACGGATCCTTCCACCTCCTGGCGTCCAAACAAAACCACAATTACCACCAATATAGACCACGGGCTTGACTCCTCCTTTATCGTCGCTTCCTTCGTCTCGGTCGGTCGTTCATGCGTCGGACCGCAACGCGTCCGTCAGGCGGGCTCTCTGATGCTCCAGAGCGGCGCGCACGTGGGGAACCGCGACTTCGAGGAGGCCAAGCGCTGCGCCAAGGAGAGCGCTCGGCGCGCGCCGAGCGCGCGCTCGGGAAGAGCGCTCGGGAAGGGCGCTTCACGCTTCTGTTCTCTTCGAAGCGGAAGCACTATACGGAGAACATTGGAGGGGACGGAGAGAAGTGGGTGGAGCGCGATGGGAGGCAGCTGAAGTGAACTTACTGAGCTCGTGCCACGAGCACGGAGCCAGGGAGCCGGTGGACATCTTGGGCGGGGAGGGTGAGCAGTCCCATTGGAATTGGGTGCTGAACTTGGAGTCACCTCCACTACCTCTGAGGATGGGTCGACTTAAAACCCACCCAAGTCCAACTAGTTCTGAGGGAACGGATGTCCGAATTCCCCGGCAGAACCGGCCAGAGACGGCGTGGACATGCGTGGACCGGTTTCGACGGATGGACGTCGGACGTGGATGGGAAGGAGTCGCGCGACATGTTCAAGTCGGCTGGAGACTATCAGGCGAGGCACTGCGCCGTGGCGCGTGGCGTCTTCGTCGCGCTCAGTTCGGATCTCCCACGGGTGGGGCAGACTTAATTACCAGGCGTTCGAACAACTCCCTTGCGAAGAAGAAACATACGAGAGGACCATCTTAGACCGGTTTATAGCCATTGGGCCAGGAGGCTCCCAATTTAAGATGCACCGTTTTGACTCATGAACTACTCCACTTGGGAAGGATCGTCCCACCCTTACCTAAAGAGGGTAACGTGAATCATATATAAGCAGGACTCTCAAGGGGATGTTCTTCGAATTGAAGCTACACGCTCACGATCCTCCTGCAGAAGCCAGCCAGCAGACAGTGTGATGCACCGTAGGCTATGTTGAGCCGTTTGAGCCTACGCATAATGCGAGCCCACAACGAGCCCAGAACGAGCGCGAGTCCAGGGTCAGGACTCCATCGAAGACTTCATGGATCACGTTGAGGGCTACGAGAAAGGCCGGAGGTGATAGTATGGCGGGGAGGTCCCTATTTGACGGGTGAGGAGTTTGTGGCTTTGTTGGCGCAAGTATTGCTTCAGGTCAGCTAATTTATTCACGGGTTGATCTGGTGAAACGCTGCAGTTATTTCAGGACATCAGACATGATTCGGACTCTTGACAGTCTACACTCAAGCAACTAACTGGGCCGATGTTCCAAACATGGCAGAACTTCCGGTCAGATGGGCTACGATCCACGCTTTTTTGAGGCATGTTTATAGTATACATGAGTCACTCAGTCAGTCACTCCTTTTGTCTGAGATTTGGAGGTTAAGATGCCAAGCAGGCGAACTTCGGACCCTTTTGGAACGACCTCCAATCAACGGTCAGCGGTCAACGGGCGGGGGCGCTCACAGACCTCATGTGGCCGCGACCGTCGCCGGTGGTGTCACGCATTGCGGTCAACGCGCGCGCCACCGACCGGTCTTGCGTGAAGCCGAGTTCGTCCCGTCAATTGGCAAGAACACCCACTAAAAGCCCATATATGCCGCCCCATTGACCCCCCCCGGCACCCCATGGAGCGTCTGGGAAAGTGCCATGCCAGACATCTACGTTGCTCCTCGTCACTGTTGATTGGATCCCCCCTTCCTGGCACCAGCTCCGTCAATTGCTCAGCTTCAGCCCCGGCGGTCACCGTTGGCCCTATACCCTTCACCGCCCTACCCCCGCACCTCTTCTCTCTCTCTCTCGACCGGCGCCGTCGGCAGGTCGACAGAACTTGGACGACTTCCGTGGCTTCTCCATGCGCCGCAGCGACCCCCTGGTCGCCAAGGGCGGCGGCGCCCGCCGCGAGCGAGCGCCCAGGCGCCCCTGGGGCGTGCGCGCGCCGCTGGGGCGAAGGAAGAGTGTGTGGGGTTTGGAACAGAAGCAAGTAGACCGTGGTTTCATCAAGTCACCTTAGTCTTCCTACCAGGACCCTGAGGTCACCAATTGACCTGCAACAGCCTGTTGAGGGTGCTGGTAGGTGAATGATTCACATTCACGTTTCCAAAGCATCAATGTTGATTTGGGTGCAACCACTAAGAATGGGCCGCGAATATGCTCATGATTGAATACATAACTGAGAAATGCCAACACTTGACAGGTCTTTCCTATTGGTTTGCTTTGGATTGTTGTTAGGTGATTCTCCTTCATTTCTGTTGTCATTCTGGTTGTGGTTCTTCTATCTTTTTGGACATCTCTTTGTCTCTTAGATGCTGAAGCGGTTACTCATCCACTGACCTGACTGTCGACCCTGCTTTGCTCCTGGACTTGTGACGGTTCTTTGATGGACCACACTGGCAGTGACAGATCTCCGGTTTACCACCCAGAGGCTCCGTTCACCGTCCCTCAAAACGATTGGTTCGGGCCCAAACACCCTTCCAGAGGATTCAGGTCCGGCCCCGGCACGTCCAGGGTCGCGTCGACGGGCACGTGACCATGATTTACCCTTCTTTTTTGGGGGGGAAGATCTTTTGGTGCCAGGCAGAGCTTACTGCTGGCTCCATCAGTGTGGTGTTTGTTCAACATACAAAGATGAGATGGTGATCGACATTTCAACCACACCCGAAATCAGAACTGAAGGTCCGAAAATCATAGGGATTTGCCGCGTCTGGCGTGATCGAAGCTTTCAAACATGACACCAACTCACGATGGGATTGCTATCTGCCAGCACCAACCACCAGCTTGAATTTCCACAACCTTGGGCTATACCGGTGCTTCTTTGCCGCTTGGGCACGCTTCTCCCCGCTCCCATCCTGGCGACACCGAACACGTGGCGGCGTCGTGCTTCGCCTCGTGAGGAAGCCACGACAGATGTCCAACATTTCGGACATCGAGCTCATCAAGACCGATACCTCGAAGGAGGGCAAGGCGAGTTGGGGCGGTTGGTGCGAGCGAGATGGTGCGAGATCGCGTTGTTGAAGGTGGGGAATGAAGAAGAACGGAGGTGGCACTAGGTGCTTGCTAGGTTGATTGGCTGATAGGTTCGTTGATGGACTATGATGGAGTCATTTCATGTCATGTCAGTTTTCTTTTTTAGTTGTCATGTAATTTTCATTTCATTTCATGTTGATTGGATTTGATGGGTCATTTATTTGTGGTGTGCTCGATGAGACTTCCTTGGTCCTTGGATTTTTTTTTTCCTGATGGGGAGGAGCACAAGCAGAAAGAAGGAACTCCAAATGGCGATGGCTCCCCACGGGTGGTCGCAAGGTCCAGGGACCGCCCAATCGGTGGGGTTTCCATGGAATTCGGACGGAAACACCTATATGGGATTTGCAAATTGTTGAGGTTTTTTGTGGCCTTCACTTTCAGGTGATGCCTGGCACATGTAGATGTGTCTCTTTGGTCACCTGGCTGGGTTGAACCCAGCCCACTAGAGATAATTTCCTATCAGAACCCTTGGGCTCTCCATGGCAGGGGTCGGCCCGACACCGAAAACGCAGGGGTCCAGACCAGACCCGAAACAAACCCTATTATGTAGTGGAGGGTCCGGATTCTTTCTGATGGTCTTTCTGATTGATCTTTGCGGGACCTAAGGGATGCCACCTCCCTTCACCTCTTTCGGGTTGATGCCGGTTGAGGTCACCTTGGCCTTTTTCGATGGCTTTGAAAGTCGATCGGCAGGCGCTGGGGAGGGCTGGGGATAGGCATCGCAAGCGTCTAGAGAGTCGATAAACTCATTTGTAGGCCTATACCAGGACCCTCCAACAGGTCACCAATTGAGGCCTGTTAGGGTCCAACAACCCTCAACTAACAGCCTGGCCAGGAGGGTGCTGGTAGGACCTTTGTAGAAACCCTGGCGCTCCAACCACCTCGCTTGGATCGGCGGCCGCTTGCGCAAGGGATCCGAATTCAGTGACTACCCCAAGGGGGGGGCCTTCAACCAGGACCCACAAATTGGGTGGTTTATCGACACTCCTGAAACGGTTAGAAGGGGCTATTCATTGACACCCCAAACAGTGGGCGCTGGAATAAGTTTTGAGGTTCCGGACCTCTGCGAACTGGAAGATGTTCTAGGATTCCCAGGATTCCTAGCTAGGGCAGAGCCATGATTTGGAGGATGTTTTCGGACAGCGCGGATTGGCAGTTTTCAACAGCTTAGGCCAGCTTGGGTACAGATCATTGGACAGGGAGAAGAGGGGGAACTGAAGCCAAAGTTCCAAGACCAGCGGGGGATTTTGTTTGATCGACGCTCCAGTAACAGCATATAACAGCTATCTTTTGAGAAGATCGACTTCAACTGCAACTTCAGTAGCTCTAGGACAGTCTGGTGTGCTTCCGGAACGCAGCGGAACAGACATCGGTGGCTTTGAGGTTCCGAGGAAAGAACACCACGATGTGTCCTGTCGCACGATGGTCGTCGAAGCAGCTCGACCATCGGTCAGGAGGTACGGTCAGGAGGTTTCCAACAACCACCGGCCGCTGGAGCCTTTAGAATTTCTTGAAGAGTGAGTATACGGAGTCATGCGGAGTGAGTCAACTAAGTCAACTACTTTAAACTTTAAGCACGGTCATGTAGACTCTTGATTAAGAAAAAATCCATTTGGATTATGAAAAAGAGCTACACCGTGTGTCCATTGAAACCCAAATGGACTCTAAGTTTATTGCACACCGTGACGTCGCTGGAGTTTTGGATCGACCGCAGAATGCAGACGCCGAGAGAAGGATGCAGAATGCAAACCTTCTACTTCGAATCCTCCAACTCGAAACTTCTATCTCTCTTGATCAGACATCATCCAGGGGGTGCGGGTTCAGAACACTTGCCCTTTATAACGCACCGTCACAAAAAGGGCCGGCGCTAGCTCTAAATTCTAACATGTATCCCCCAACAATCTCTCCAAAACACACCTTTCAATGGGTTAGATCCACAATCCATCTACTACAAATCCCGAAAAAAACACCTCGTTCCTCTCGCTTTTCGACTCCACCTCCGTGTCCTCCTCGCCCTTCCGCGCGCCAGGGGGTGGCTCGCGGCCCGCGCCCAAGGCGGCGGACGGCGGCCCCGGCGGAGCCCGGGAGCTGGGCGTGCCCGAGAAGGAGAGACGGTCCGAGACGCGGGGCTCGGTCGGATGGGTGGGGAGGTAGGTGGTGCCAGGGGAGGATTGGACCTTCCAAGTTTTGTGACGCAAGTGAGGCTTTTGCCTTCTGGAGATGGGGGGGTCGAAGAGCACCGAAACCTGAAAAGATGGGCCAGGAGCCCTTCAGGATAGTGACCCAAGTTAGGTTCTGCCTCTTTTGCATGCAGATGGGTACACTATATAGAGCCAACGTTGGGCAGACGATTCGGACGCTCCAGGCGGTGACGAGTTCCGCGTCTGGCCTCGTCGGTGCCTTGAGGAGCAGGTGCTCTACAGCGTCCGCTGGGTCCAGGCCTCTGCCGGAAAGGCGCAGGCTGCGGCCAAGAAGACCACCCGGCGAGAATTCACCAAGGCGAGCGGAGCTGGGGGCAGCTGGGGAAGAGTGGGGATCTATACACCACCCACGGCGCGTTCGGCTTCGGCGAGCTGACCCGTGACCCGACCACAGGTGAACCTGGAACACCGGACTTGTCACCAGGAAACACCTGTTTGGAGGGTGCTGGTGGATGTATAGGGCATTAGGGCATAGGGCACAGGATGATTTTGGTGACAATGATGATGGAAAGCAACTGGGTCGCTTTGGTGTTGGGTTTGATGTGCCCCAAGAATCACGGACCCTCAGTTCGGTGGAGGTTTGGTTCGGGTCCAAACCCTACGTTCTGCAGGGTCAACATGTCAAAACCCTCCATAGGAGTGTCGAATGATGCTGAGGGCGGTCGCACTTTGGGGCGGTCGAGGCTTTCTTGTGTGTCTCTGGGCCCGGGACAACGCAAGAGCACTTATATAGAGACCATCACCTGGTGATGCAGATGACACGTGCTTTTACTTAGGGGTGGGGGGTCAGGTTCAGCTGCATCCTGGAAGATGTTCGGTGGAACTCCAGTCTTGTCCCAACTCCCAAAACCACCGGGCCACACCCCCGAACCCACCCGGCCGTCCCGAAACCCACCCCGGTGGCGCAACACACGTCGTTCGGGGGCCCACCGCAGGATGAAGACAAGCGACTCGTCAGCACCGGACAGCTGGGAGCTCCTAAGGACCGCGGTCAGAGCCCGGACGTCGCCCAACTCGGTCCATCCGACTCGGTCGGTGGGGCGACTCGGTGGGGGACTCGCTTTCTGGGAATTTCCATGTTTTTGGTCTAAAGAGAGGGATCTTCCGGAGCACCCTCTCTCCAACCATCATGAAGTGGACAAAGGCCCTTGAAAAGACCATATGAATCAAATTGAAATGCTGTACATACCAGGACCCTCCGACAGGTTACCAATCGTTCGACCTGAGACAGGGTCCAACAACCCTCAACTAACAGCCTGTTGGAGGGTGCTGGTACAGGGGGTCGTCCATTTCAGAGGCTCATTGTTCCAGAAGTGCTTCGCGAAGGCTGCGCCTCACGCAGATCTAAAAGCACGGTCAAGACCTTTCCAGCTCGCTCACTGACCACAAAGACCGGACGCTGGTGGATAGGATTTCCCCGGACAGTGGAAGGAACACAAGCCGTGAAGGAATGTTAAGGACAACACATTGGACAACGTGAAGGACCCCAAGCCGTTCACACAGCCATCCTCGGAGGCATCGCATTGTTTCTAGTGCAGATGATTCAAGTGCATTTCAGTCTTTTTTTCTCCTTTAGCATCCTTTAGCCAAAACCTTCCCCCACATCTAGAGCCCCAGCCGGGTGGTTTGGAGCTGTTTCTCCTGGCCGAAGAAGTCTTGTGGTCTCCGTCAATGAAGTCAGACTCTCAACAGTGCCGGTCCAACCACCAGAACCCTAAGGCCCTAGTAGCCTTCCGAGAAGGCCATTCCATCAGTTCGGGACAGACCTGGTGTTGTATACGTCTAAAATCCTTACACCTAAGGATACTTTATTAGCTTGAGGGTTCTTCGGTACACCCATTCTACAACTCACTACTCTGAGAGCGTTCGGAACTCCCAGAGCGCACTCGTCCGCTGCCACCAGGACTCCACCCTCAACCCTCGTTCCTTGGGCGCGGTTCCACGCGTCGATGCGCCAGGAGAACTGGGGCGGGGCCTATGGCAAGTCAGAGCGGCTCGAGGCCGTGAGTGGCAAGAGAGGCTGGGGGGCCGGTCCCACGCAAACCACGCGGCGGCGGCGGCGGGGCAAGCTTCGGAACTGGGTGGTTTGGCTTCGACCGAACCAACGGTCCAGAACAGCTGTGCTTCCCTGCCGATCGATCCAAAGCCCCATCGATCCAACGACTCCATTCCTGGTCGGGTGATGAACGGAGCTCGCCGGAGTCGGGGATCGCCTCAGACCGAACGCCGCGCATCAACGAAACGACGACTCAGGTGTAGGGAGAGGACTGGGCTCGAAATCAACCAGGTTACTGAGTTCACCCTTTGCATAGGAGATGCTCAGTGGGTAAGACCTTGTGAGCATGATCATAGCTGCTGCCCATTCTTATCATTCTGTTTAAATGGTGATGGCATAGACCGTAGAGGGGTATCAGAGGCTTTCCGGATCCAACGTCCCATAATTCTTTCCCAGATCCAAAGATTCCACGTAAACTGGGGTCTTATTTCATACTATTTCACATCAACAAGGATTTTAAGGTATAATTTGGGGTTGGAACAGGATGGGATGTGCGGCATAGGAGGATGGGTTTGGAATCACTGGGGATCGAATTTTCTCGAATCTCCCCCTATGCAACGACGAGTGCCCCTAAGCCCCCAAGCCCCCCGGAATTGGGGAAAAGGTGCGATTCCTGTGACATGTGTGGGTGTGCTGAGATCTAAACTTGGATTCCCCCAAACCTATAAGTCCGAGACCAAAAAGAGAGATGCATTTGTCTTGGCAACGAACACCTAGATTCTGTCATTGGAACTGTCCAGCCTATCTCTCGTGTGGCTTCGTCATACGTCAAATTAGGCATTTTTGTTTGGAGCAGTTTCACGCAAAAGAACATATGCAAAGTACTGAAACTGACCATGTACTGCCATGTACTTGGCCATATACTCAGTTGCCTGATTGCAATTGTGTGAAACTATAGTTTCATTCTCTTGGCCAAGTGCACACCGACGCCAGATTTCATCACGGAACGGTCCCTGAAACGTGGGGGATGACCATCATCGGAACGTTCCCTATATAGATGGGGTGAACAACCAAATACCACTGGGCCAGCCAAAACCAAGACATGGTGGACCTCAAATTCTTGGTATCAAACTAATGGTTCTGAAGGTCCATTTAGATCACTGGTGGTTGGAAGCCTAGGGCAGCTATCGTGTTGATGGTACGTACTAACCACCCCTCTCAAACATCCAACCCCCATCAGTTCCATCAGTTCGGCTTCGCTGGAAATTGATCGAGGATCTATAGTAGATTGAATGAGAGTAGATGGCACAATATTATGAAGCATCTGAAGGACATCTTAGGGTTTGTGCCATCCACTCTAACACCGCTGTATCAGTGGTGACGTAGGGGTCCACAGTCATCACGCTGCACGGTCATCGCGCGTGGAATTCCTTTTTGCAGGGGGGTCGGAATCAGATCCTGATAGAGAAGACCACGGTCTTTCAGCTTGGCTGAGTCCAACAGCAAGGGTTTGGTTCGGGTCCGGACCCCTGCGTTTCGGTGTCGGGTCCGACCCCTGCCATGGAGAGCCCGGACTGGGAGTCTTAGGGAATGCAAACAACAGTTCCATCTCGACGCCGCTGCCGAGGTGTTTGAAGGGATCAGACGATCCGCCCTGAGCCGTCGGGGTGGGCGGGTTCAGCGGCGACCTCGCCACGTTTTCTTCGGCGAGGTCGGGTCAGAAGAACACAGCCAGGAATCAGGAATCCATCCAATGCCTCGTTGTTTGGGCGTGTCTCATAGATGTGGGGAACTCCGCAAAAGTCTCCGCATAAGCTGGGGTGGCTGGGCCCGAAGAGATCCGTTCGTTTATCGCATATTTCTTGGGGAGTTCCCCCCCCCCCCGGTTTTGAGACACGCCCAACATCAGCAATCTATGCGCACAAACATGAACAAACCAAACACAGATTTGCAACCAGCCAGAATTTGGAACAACTCCTTTTGCGTCAAAAAGGGACCCTTCCAACTGTTGGTGTCAATGATTCCCCCATCTTCTTCCGAGCTTGGCGCTCTTGCGTTGCTCCTGACTCGAAACCGGGCAACGTAGGCTGGGTCGTGCCGATGCAACGCATTCTGCGGCAAAAAGGACGCTTCTTACCCACGTCGCGTCGTCCCGCGTCCGCGCGGCGGTGGAGGGAGCAGGATCAAGTCCGTCCCCACTGAGTCCGGTTCTTGGACAAGGTGGTTTTGGCACCCGCACAAGTCCCAACTGCCCCGCCAAGCAAACCGAACAAAAAGGACGTCAAATTCGCTCCTTGTGGGGCCAAAACTTACTCTCTTTCCAGCTTCTTTTCACCGCCCCAAATCCAAGTATCTCGTATCAGGATGTATCAGGGCCAGCTTTCCGGCCAAAACTTGATCTTTCTTCTCCCCTCACCCCCAAATCCCCGCGCCCAAGATCCCCACGTCCAATGTTGTTTCACGCTAGGATGTCGTATACATGTCTCACTTTACTACCGTTTGGCTCAAGGAAAACCAGGTGCGACTTGTTGGTAGTTCTCGGTCGTTTACCTGTAACTACAGGTTATCAGCCGTATCGCCATAAGTGCGGTACGTGCTTTCTACTAGCTGTGGTCTTACCCCACCCTAGGTAGTGCACTATCTAGAGGCCATGGCTGATGATGATGGTTCCCGTGGTGACCGCTCACGATCGGGCTACGTTCCTACTTCGCCTGCGATGTCCAGTTCACCTGCTGCTGATCTCCCTGTTGTTCCGCTGGAGTTGCGTGTACCAATTGCGCCACCAACGTTCAGTGCACAGGGGGACCTGTTGCCTAGTGGTCAAGCACCGTCGCCGTTTCAACCTGAGTTTTCTCCTGTGATGAATGTCCAGAACGTTGATGCAAGACAGATACATCAACAAGCAGTATTCGTCAATGAGGACAGGTCAGCACAGGTAGCTCAGATCGCAGAGTTGCGGCATCAGGCCATTTTGGCCGAGCACGGGCAACAAGTAGCTGAGGAGGCTAGGCATTTTAGAGACGTAGTGGAGAACCAAGCTAAAGTGGCTGTCCAGGAGTCTAGGGAACAGATTGAGGCTTTAGCCAATCAACGATTGAGTGACATGAACCAAGCCCATCAAAATCAACATCTTCAAGAACGACGGGCTTACCTAGATCGCATTTCGCTCGAACGACACACCGTCGTTGAGAACGAACGCGCCTCTGCTAAGCAAAGAGAGGATGCACTTCGGTCAGAGTTAGCAGAACAGAGTCGAATCATCAAGGAGTTGAGAGAGAGGTTTGACAACGCCTCGGGGAACCGAGTGCCTGCACCACCAGTGCAGCCACCTGGGTCTCAGGTGTCCCCAGCTTTGCCTCCAGCGAGCCTTCGCACTCAGTTGGAGAAGCCCGGGATCGAAGGCGGTGATGAGCCTCATCCATCCGATGCTGATGAAGAGGGTGGCGACAAATCAAAGAAAGACAAGAAGAAGAAAGGTAAGGATAAGAAGAAAGAGAAGAGCCCTAAGAGGGGCCGCTCGAGGGAGCGCAGAAAGAAACGCTCTCCTTCCCCATCACCATCGTCGCCCAGTTCATCAGGAGGGAGTGATGACTCAAATGACTCAAGCTCTGAATCATCGCGTCTTGCACGCATCATTCGCAAAGAGTTGAAGAAGCAGCAAAGGAAGTCGAAAGACAAGGATCATGAGAGTAAAGCCAAAGAAGCCGACAAAATTCTCATTCCCAAGTTCCCCACGCCTGAGAAGTACAGAGACTGGAAGATCAAGGTGAGGGACAATATTGCTGCAGCTTCAGCGAAGCCGGATGAAGCAAGATCTTGGGTTGGGAAAGTATACAAAGATTCCCAAACCATTGACGCCTTGGATGATTCAGAGGGATTTGCAACCCTCGACGCAAAGCTTCTTGCAAGCTTAACCAATTGCGCTGAGGGGGACCTCGGTCGGCAGATTGCTACATTCAAGGAGTTGCGTGCTCGTGAAGACAAGAACGTGAAGGGCAGACACTTGCTCCTTCGGTTCCACGAGTATTTTGCCACAAGCATAAAGCATGGAGCAATCTACGGACTCGAAGACCTCATGTCCGTCAAAATGGTCAACGATGACCTCAAGGGCTTTATGAATAAATGGGATAGCGTTCTTGCCGGAATGAAAAAGGAACCAGAAAACAGTGTTCTGGAAGCCTATTTTCACCTGGCAGTGAAGCGTTTCAAGCCGCTTGAGCATGACTTGGCCTTGTACGACCGTGCAGCCGATGGAAGCAAAGAAAGAACATATGACTTCCTGATCACTGCTGCCCGGGCCTACCTCGAACGGAAGAGGTTGGAAAAGATGCGCGACGCCACGAAGCGTTCGCTCGGGTCCAAAGACACAACCATGCCAGCTCCGGAAGAGAAGAAAGGCATCTGCTACGAGTTCCAAAAGACCGGAAAATGCAAGCGCGGATCATCATGTCCTTACAAGCACGAAAAAGGCCGCGAGAAAAGCAAAGGAAAGGGAAAGGGCAAGGATCGCAGCCAATCTCGGTCAAGATCGCTGACACCAGGATCTCGCAAGGAGACTTGCAAGTTTTGGAAGGCAGGTCATTGCCACCGAGGAAAAGACTGCGCATTCCAACACCCTGAAAAGACTGTCCCTGCGAAGAAAGAGGACAAAAAGAAGAAGAAGAAGAAAGACAAGAAACCTCGCAAGCGAAGCAGCTCACGAGGATCATCAGGCTCCGAAAACTCAACTGGCTCTGAGAGTCAGAGGAGGAAAGGTGGGAAGTCTTCTTCTTCCAATGCACCGGCAGCGGTATGCCTCCTTCGAGCAGTGGTCATGGCCGCAGTGGTCTCTCAGGGATCCTCCGTCCTCATCACTCGCCCGCTGGGAAGCGTGGCCATGCCAGCCCTTCCCGCATCAAACACTATGTGCACCGATTTTGACAACACAGAAAACATTGACAGTTTTGTTACGCAAAGAGTTCGTTTTGACGATCATCCAAACGTTTTCGATCATGCTGTTGAGTCTTCTTCCAGTTGGAGATCCGTTCAACCCCGGAGTAAGAAGAAACGAAGACCCTTTACACCAGGTCGACCGGAGCATGCTGAGGCAGTTCGTGTCGCCACTGAGGACGCATCCATTGCAGCATCACACCTTCAGAATGCTGTCAGGAACGAGCTGTTGTCCTTGCCGGCAGAATGTTCGTACCTGTGCAACTCTGATATAGGTTGCATTAAGTGTTTTGAGAGGAGGTCATGTCCAACAGTGCCAGCCACTGAGATTGCATGGATTGCAGATACTGGCAGCGCACACGATCTTGTATCTAGACACATGCTACATTCGGATGAAGTGTCACAATCGTCCAAACCGGTCAGTCTTCTTACTGCCAACGGAGTCTTTCAAGCCACTGACCAAGCCAGAGTCAATGTTCCCGTGTTGGGAACTGATATCAATCCTTATGTCTTGGAAGATAGCCCAGCCGTCGTATCGGTAGGACAACGTTGCATCGACGCAGGATGGAGCTTCCATTGGCCCGCTTACAGTAGGCCGTACTTCAAGAAACCAGACGGAACCAAAGTCAAGCTTGAAGTAGAGGATTATGTTCCATACTTGCCATCAACCACCGGTGTTGCAATGTCCGCCATAGGTCAACCTTACGGTACGAACGATCGGTCAAAGGGGCTGCGACCAATGATCCCTCTGCCCGCGTCACCGGCTGAAGAGGCAATTGAAGTCCAGGACGATGAGGACAACCCCATTGGCGAGGATCCTGTTGAAGATGATCCCGAGCCGGTGGATGAAAGGTTGGTGGAGAAGCCGTTGGACCCGAAGAGGGATAGGGGAGAGAGAGCTCTCAAGGAAGAAGCACAATCCATTCAACATCTGTTGACTCATACCCCAAAGAACCCCTTTTGTCAAGCCTGCTCGAGAGCAAAGATGACCAAACGTCCATCGTATAGCAAGGGTGGTTCAACCCAGGTAGAGGCGGATCATTTTGGGCAACATTTGACTGCTGACCATCTTGTTATTCGTGACGATGAGGAAATGGACATCGATGGGGCTCGCGTCGCATTGGTCGTGAAAGACGTGGCAACGGATTTCAGGTATGTCTATCCGGCCGCACGTCGATCAACACGTGAATGCATAGCAGCCTTCAAGCATTTTGTCCGTTCGACTGATGATGTAGGAGTATTTTATTCCGACAATTCACCGGAACTCATCGCGACTGCCGAAAGGCTAGGATGGAGGCATCAAACAAGCTTTGCATACGTCTCTAAGACCAATGCTATGGCTGAGAGATCGATTCGGTCCGTCATCGATGGAACAAGGGTAAACCTAGAGCAAGCTGGCCTACACCATCAATATTGGGCTCACGCTGCCAGGCATGCATGCATGGCAAACAATATCGTCGACACCCGGGAGGGTAGTTCGCCTTGGTCGCTTCGGTTCGGTGAGAAGTTCACAGGCCCTTTGGTTCCCTTTGGGTTGAGGATTGATTACTGGATCGGCCCCAAGAACAAAGCCAAGTCCTCTCTCAGGTTCGAGCCGACGTCAAGCCCAGGGATATTCTTGGGATATGCCGTTCAGTCCAATTTTGTGTGGAGAAAGGAGTTCATGGTTCTACCATTGAAGGATGTCATGGAATCAGACTTCAGTGCGGAGATTCAACCATTAAGAGTCCATCAGATCGCCGTTCCCGACATCGGATTACACTTCCCATGCAAAGGCAGGTACAACATGATAAGAGAAGGTTTGTACCCAGGCATTTCCATTTCGAGCAATCCGCCATCAATTGACGAGGTCAAGGCTGCAAACATTGAAGAGCTTGTTGATCAGGAGGTTTTGAAACATGCTGTCGACCAAGAGTATGAACCTGATGAACCACCAGAACTCCCTGACGTGCTAATTGACGATGCACCCATCGCCGCTCGCGGGTCGGGAGACCTTGCCGACGATCCGGGGGGTGAAGAGGTTGAGATGATTGAGGTTCTTGATCCTGTTACGGGTGAAACAACTTTGATCCCCAAAGCCGATTCATCCTACTATGATGCCGGAGGTTACAAGGCAAGAAAGTACAAGGGTTCGTCAAAACCACCCAGCATTCCTCCATTCCTTTGGAAAGCCGCTTCCAAAGCAGAAAGGAAGAAGGCGATTGCAGAGTACGAGCTTGAAGAGGCTCGGAAGCGCCTTCTTGCTGAGAAGAGCAAACATAAAGCAGCCGTGGCAGAGATTGACGGCAAACTGCGAAATTTCAAGAGCGGAGACATCCCCTCTGAAGCGAAAATGGACGCCACCTGGGAAGGTGTGCCTTTGATGCCGGTTGAACATGAGGAGAAACAGCATTCACATAGAGAAAAAGGAGTTTTGTATGAGCCATGGCTAAACGCACTAGTGGCGAGGCCTGTAGGCCAGAAGGAAATCCGCAACACCCCAGATGCTCAACGCTCCCTCGACGTTGAGTGGGTGAAGCTGGAGTCCAAGCCCGCTTGGCTTTATGATAAGGTCCGTGAATGGGACGAAGTCTCAAACGAAGCAGTCCGTTCAAAAGCCAAGGTCCATGTAGGTAATGTTTTCGAACTCTGTGTTGAGAAAGGCAGTGAGCTTCCAAAAGGAAACCCCCTTAGGAAGTACAAAGGTCGGACAGTGTTCCAGGGGAACAAGGTCAAAGACGAGTCCGACATGATGGCCCTCTTTTCAGAGCTAGGATCAGCACCTGCGAACATGGAGGCGGGCAAAGCCCTTGACTGCTACGGCAGTGCGCCCGGGAATAAAATAACCCAGGGCGACGGCAAACAAGCCTACACCCAAACCACTTTGAAGGGGAAACCCACCTGGATCAGGATCCCGAAATACCGGTGGCCGAAAGCATGGCACGGTAAGTACAAAGATCCTGTCATCCCGCTCGTACTTGCTCTCTATGGTCACCCAGACTCAGGCGGGTTCTGGGAGAGGCACTGCGAGGATTGTCTCGCAAAGGTCGGCTTCAAGGCCGTGCACCCTGAGTGCTGGCCATCGATCTTTTGGCATGACAAATTGTTCCTCTTGTTAGCGGTCTACGTAGATGACTTCAAAATGGCCGGACCTGCGTCCAACCATGCAGAAGGGTGGAAGCTCATCGGCACCCACATCGACATGGATACCCCAGAAGACGTAGGGAGATACTTGGGCTGTGATCATGTTGTCACACATGGCCTCAAGCTGTCCGTCGACCATCACCCATTCGCGCATGTTTTCGACCACAAGCTCGAAGATCCTGCTAGTAAGCCAGCGGCTCCCGCACGCCGAACACAGGATTATTGGACCCATTTCCCTGAGCATGGTACCTTTGTGCATCACCACGTTCAGCCCCGAAGGCGCTTTGAAATCAGGCCTGCTGGCGTTGAAGGGTTGTTCGATCCTGGAGATCTGAGGTACACGGAATATGTCCCATGCACGGAGGGATCCGCTGCCAAGGACACGGGGGGCACCGCGTGTGTGTGGCACGACATCAAGGTTGACCGGCAACAGGGATTGCCCTTTTGGTGGACAGGGGAGACCTTCTTCATCGACAGGTGCATTTCCGACCCCAAGATGGCTGTTGCAGCCGTCAAAAAGATGAGGGACAAGAGTCAGGCCAAGAAGGCCGCACGTGCCCAAGGATTCACATTTTTGGATCAACTTGAGGAAGATCAGAGTTGCATGAACAAGCCTGTGACACGGGTCGAATACGACATGCGTGGCTTTTTGAGGCAGTGCCTCGAAAAGTATGAGAGTCTTGTCGATCAACCCGTGAAGTTCAAGACAGTCAACACTCCGTTTCACGACGATAAGATTGCACGACCCATAGGTGATGAGGCTGAACGCCGGGGGGGAACTCCAGGCCATCGCGAGTAGAGTCCTCATGAAAGTGTTGTTTGCAGCACGCATGGCACGTTTCGATTTGCTCAGAGCGACTCAAGGTCTTGCCAGCCGTGTCACCAAGTGGTCAAAAGAGTGTGATGTTGCACTGCATAGGCTAATGTGCTATATCTACTCCACAATCGACGTCGTGCAATCAGGTTTCATCGGAGATGATCCCCAACATTGCAAACTGTGGTTATTTGCCGACAGTGACCATGCCGGAGAGCATGATAGTCGTTCAACTTCAGGTTGCATTCTGGCCATGGTAGGTCCAAACACCTACTTTCCCCTTACTGCATTTTCGAAAAAGCAAACGGCCACCGCCATGAGTTCGACGGAAGCGGAAGTCATTGCCGCTAACCTGTCGATTCGCACAGTTGGTTTACCTTCCTCCTGTCTTTGGCAAGTCATCCGGCAGGCGGGGGGAGTCAAAAACGCCAATGTGCAAAGCTCGGCCGTGGGGACACGTGCCCGGAACGCGAAAGTCGATGTTTGGGAGTTTGATCCATTGAAAGATCAGGTGATTAGGAGACATGTTGAACCCAGACACACCCTATTTGACCCAAGAGACTGTGACGACTGCCCAGTCGATCATAAGTTCCTGTCAGCCCAAAGGATCACGATTGCACAATTCAAGGATGGCACCTTCGATGCAGACGTGAGCTGGGACTGGTCCAGCAGGGAAGGACAGAAAGTCATGAAGGGGGAATGGACGGGTATGACTATTTTCCGAGTGCCTGGACCGAATGAAATCGATTACGGTGTTGAATCACGAGAGATTAGGAACGCACTCACTGACTCATGTTACGTTGGTCAAGGTCGGGAAGGTTCCATGGACATTTATCTCATAGGTAAGGGAGCTTTCGAAATCGTGTTTCTGGAAGACAATCAGGCGACCATTAGAATCCTTGAATCAGGCAGGTCACCCGCCTTCCGGCACGCAGACAAGACGCAACGACTGAACCTTGCATGGTTAGCTGAACAGTTCCAACGGAAACATTTCACGCTTGTTTATGTCCCATCACTTCTTCAAGCAGCGGACATTTTCACCAAGCCATTCACCAGTACCGAGAAGTGGAATCAACTGCTTAAGTTGCTGGGATTGCATGCCGCTTCGTCCATGCCGGCAGGTGCGCCCAAGACCGATGCACCTCACCCGGGGGGACCCGTGGCCGCTGCAACGCCTGGAGCTCACAATCGAGTACTGCTTGAAGTGTGTTGCAGTCCTGAATCTAAACTTGGTGATGTATCTCGCAAGTCTACGTCAGGCTGCATGGTGATTCGTGTCACCAAAGATGATGATGTCCTTGACCCACAAACGCGAAAACGTATCGTCAGACAAGTTTTGTCCAGTATCCGTGAGCTTCCTAAAGGACGACGCTTACTCGTGTGGGCAAGTTTGCCTTGTACAGGTGGTACTCCTTGGATTCACGTGAACAAAACAATACCATCAGCAGCGATCAAGGTCGATGAGCATCAACGTGAGTTTAGGAAACTATGGAACGCATTAATTGACCTTGTCAATTCGCTTCGTGCAGCTGATCCGTTTATCGCCATTGAATGGCCTAAGAATTGCGTGTACTGGAAACTCGAATATGTGCTGTCGTTCTGTCAGCGTCATTCGATGAGTCAGGTCACGTTTGACGGATGCATGATTGGTGTTGTTGATGTACACGGTGTCCCAATAAGGAAGCCTTGGAAGATATGTACCAATTTAGAGCCTATTCTCAAATCGTTTGAAAGCAAGCAATGCAGTGAAGATCATGAGCACGCTGAGGGTCGTGGTGAGTCATTGAAACGCACGGAAACTTACACTTTCCAGATGACGGATATGATTCACCGAGCCTTTGGCGTTGCCGTGAACAATTAACTCAAGCTCGCGCCCGGGGACGGACTGCCTACTTCGATTGTGCCTTCCTTTCCTGATTCGCATCATGACTATGCCTTTCTTTGGATGTGAGACGGATGCCGTGGACTTCTTCCTCAATCATCCTGGGATGTACGTGGCTCCTTCTTCGCAGCCTACTGAGGCAGGAAATGACGGGAACTGGAAAGATTTGTTGAAGCGCACGGCCGTTCTCGCCCACCTTGTTGAGTCGATGCATGATGGACGCGCTCACTTGGATGCTACCTGCGGGGCTGATCCTTTTGACGCCTGTGCCAAGTCACTTGGCCGCATCGACAAAGCGCATCGCGAGTTCTTGGAGTGCAATCCGGCTCGTTTGATGACGCAACTACCTTGCCCGGGGGGGACCCGTGGTCGACTTCATTTTTGCCGGCGACTCGTCAATGGCACTTGTGGATGAAACTGTGGATTCTGAAGGCAAGACCACGCGCGTCAAGCGCAACGTGGGCGAATACTTGAAGGAGGCAGGACCGTCACTCCTGACGGATCGCGCAGGCAGTGTCCAATACAGCCTGCATTGGGGCCGTGGCCTGGAAGCGATCATTGACGGAATCGAGGCTTGTCTTGACAACGGAAGGCGTCGCACACCGGGAGGTGCTGCCCCAGCCGTCATCGTGGTATCATATGCCGGAAATGATGTGTACGGCAACCACGGATTTGTGGGCAACCCTTGGGTGGACACCAACGTGCTCCACCGAAATCCTGCCAAGCAGAGGGCAGCCTACGAGTGGCAGGCAGAGCTGACACAGAAACATGCCCAGCAGATGAGGCGTTTGGCGGACTTGAGACAAAGGAAAGACGTGGCAGCCCTGATCGTCATCTGCTACTGCGATTCGCAGAGTTATGGACTGCCGGAAGAATACGCCCGTCAAATGTGCCAATCAGCGGATGTCTTCACTCGCCTTGGCGTCACGAATGTGACAGGCACCACCCTGGTTCGATCGTGTCAGCGGTACGATAACTTCCACTGCCACAACACAGAAGAGAACCGGGCGATGTTCGTGAAGTACTACGCAAATGTTGCTCTGTTCGCCTACCACTACTGGGTGCTCGCTGGCGTTGACGTGTTGCGCAAAGATGCCAACCTCTTCGCGAAACCTCGTGGGGAAAAGACCCACCGCCAGCATATGCTTGAGCACATCTGGAAGCGACGCATTGATTCCGGGTACCTCTTTTTGGGTGACTTCGACGAGCACGATGAGCTTCTCCCGGGTCAAAAGCGGCAGACTGCCATCGACCAAAAGAATGGCTGGCTCCTGACGGTCTCTGAGACTACTGAGGTCGCTCACATGGATGATTTTGGGGACCCAGTCTACGCGACCAAGGAGCAGATTGAAGCTGCCAAGCTCCTGCCATTCAATCAGCGACTTTACAATATGCCACGGGGAACCGTTGGTCCGGATTTCTATGACGAGGGTCAGGATGTGCAAGTCCCGGCTGAGCCGTCGAAGGCTGATCAGACAATGCCGGATGCAAGTGTGCCGGAAGTCATTGAGATTGACGACACCTTTGCGCCCAGCGCTGATTCGCCTCCGGGGACGGAAGGTCGAGATGCAAACAACCAGGCTCCCGTGAGCACTCCGGGCATGGAGTTCGTGTCTGTCACCGTTGACATGCCAAAGCACGGTGACACCGAGGTGGACCCTGTGACCATCACGGAAGAAGAGGAGCTCCATGTATCCAATGAACCCATTGCGGATGAAAACTATGTCAATGAACTTCTCAAAGATCACCTTGATTCCGCCATCAAACAGGGCTTTGAAAACAAAGATCAGCCAGATGATGACTCAGATGAAGAAATTGTTTTCAAGGAACCGATCCTCACATCTATGCATGCCGACTCATGTCAGGTCGCGGGTGTCACCTACCAGTTGAGAAAGAAGGAGGATGAAAGCGACGTCATTCGTATCTACATGGCAGAAGAAGACATCCCGCAGCTCACTGGTGAGGCACTCAGAAAGTTCCGCGAGGTTACCACTTTGGGGAACGAGCCTGACCTGGCCAACAAGGCACCACAACCGAGGATCCCGAAGGCGAAAGCATCAGGTGAGCCGGGGGCGCCAAAAGCGCCACATGAGACTGCAAAGTCAAAGACTAAACCGGCATCACCGAAAGCAAAAGCACGCCCGGCGGGAGCTGAGGCCGATGTTGAAATGAAGCCAACAGAGGAAACTCAGCCCAAAGTACCAAAACGCCCGGCGGGAGCTGTGGCCTCGGATTCGACCCCGACAGCAAAACCAGCTGTCAAAGCCAAGGCCATGCCTCGGGCACCACCGGTGCCTCCCGTTTCGTCGCCTCTTGGGGAAAACGAAGTTGTGGCATTGCAGTCAAGATCGGTTCCGGGTGCTGCCAATTTGGCGAACCTGAACTCGAAACAAGTCTGGATTTCCCGACGCGTCTCGGGCTTGCTCCGAGGATGGGAGCATAGCAGACAATCCTGGCACAAGGTGCAGCCTCCGAGCTTCGACGCTGGGCTGTGGATGGATTTTGGCAAGGTGTACTCGTTCATCAAGCGGAAGTACGATGTCAACCTTACCAACGATGAACTGCTGACGGTCATCACATCCAATCACAGATTCATGCTCGAGGTAAGGATTGCGCCAAAGGGGACTTTGGTCGGTGGAAAATACCAGTATACACCTCTTCGGATCAAAGCGATTCAGAACCATAATGCATGGTCAAACAACAACGTGAAGGATGCACTTCCTGAGCATGAGCGCTTTGTCACTCTCGATGAGGAGTATACTTCGGTGGAATATCTGGCCGGCAAATTCCCTCGGGTTCCGCGAGGTGCGCTGGGAAAGGTGAAGGAGGTGGCCCCCACCATCCTCTATCACTACACGCACCGGGCAGCACTGGTTGAGATCATCAACATGGGGTTGATTCCCGGCGGCAATCGAACTGGAGCCAGGTTCACCTTCTTGACGAAGGAAGATCCGTGGACGATTTCGGGCACTGACTATGCAGCGATGGCGGCGACTCGCCCCATCTGCGTTGCCTTGGATCTCCAGATGATGATTTTGAACGGGCACCGGCTCATAGAAACAACTGCTGGTACAATCCTATGCCCTGACTGGCTGGCAAACCGGAACGTGATTTACGTGTATGACATGGAGTCCCGTGCTACGCCTTCGCGAACCATGTGTATGCACACTATCGCGGCATCATTACCGGTGAAACTAAAGCCTTCAATTCAGCACGCACTGGGGGACCAGTTGCCGATGACGATGAGATGGTGAAAAGCCCACTGGAAAAGTACACCTACCAGGTCCTTGGTGACTACGAGAGGTGGTGTGGCAAGGTGGACACCTTTTCCCCATTCGTGTACGGTGAACTGTTTGAGCGCCCAGGCGTGAAAGACCAAATGATATCAGGAAAGCAGAATCCTGATTTGGAAACATACGAGGTCACGTATGTCGTTCGCAGGCCCAATTTCAACGCCTACAGGAACCAAGTGTCGCCCAAAGAGATGCTGCCCAACTACAACCGACCTCGGTTTGATTGGCGCAAGATTCACCCCGAGACTGAGGGTTATGGCAACACTCGATGGATGGTCGTTGAGGGCATTCAGATGCCAGAAGCTCAGTGCCCAACATGCACAAATACCTACACCCATGGCATGATGTCCTGCATCACATGCGGCACCTTCCTCAACAATGCCTCGGATCTGTGTAAAGCTGCTCAGCTCATTCGGTATCGAAGTCACGATGGATATGGTACCTGAGGACAGGCTGCAAGGAACAGGTGTGAGGAGGACGCCGGCGGGGACGCCTGGCCATGAAGTTCAACGTGCTTCTCGTTCGGGCATCAACATCTTGAAAGCGAACGCCAAAAGCCATGTCCAGAAGGCGGACAAGATGTCCATGACGGTATCGCAGCGACAGCTGGTTGACGCTTTCTACGCGTTCAACTGCGCAGCCCAGGACCTCTCTCCAATCTGCATTCAATTCCTGGAACGACTGTCGGATGCCATCATCCCTGATCCTCCGAGGACAAGGGAAATGATTGCTCGTGGCATCGGTCATCGATACGCTGGCAAGGTCATCTTCATGAACGAACCAGCAAAAGGGAATGATGCTGACCTGAGCGAGGACTTCTTCATTTATTGGAAGAACAGGCTGCACCGTCCTGAGACTTTCGCTGCGGACTATTGTCAAGGTGCAAAACGACCCGCAATCCTGGGATTTGGAGGTGAGTGGCGAAGTGAGAAGACGGACCCTGATGATGTGTTGGATGAACTCCTGGAATTCGTGATGGGCGATGCTCAATTTGTACCTGGCTTGGATATCAACCTTGTGAAAGAAACAAGGGCACTTGTGATCCCCAAGGCCAAGGCCGCACCAGGTCCAGGTGAAAGTCTGGCTAGAGCAACGCGTACTCAGGCCGAGACATCAGAGCAACGCTGGCGAGGAGCTGCTGGAAGTGACCAATACCATGATTGGCAGCAGTCATCCTCATCGTCTTCCTGGTGGTCCTCATCCAACCGCAACTGGTGGCAAGATGATCGCGGTCGTGGCAGTGACTGGCGAGGACATGACTGGTGGAGTCAGCGCAGGTGGTGAACACGACGCACAGCGGGAGCTGTTGCCTGTGGAGAAGAGAATGAAATCTACGGGTGACTCGGCTGTCTTTGTGCACTGTGTTTTTCCCTCAACGCACCGCGGGAGCGGTTGCCTGGATGACCGTTTCTGTGATGCACCGGGGGGCCGGTTGCCTGAAACCAGCAGCTAATTCGTTTGAGTTCAGGTCGATGAACTTGGCTCTCAATCCTTGCAATGAAGAGCGCACATCTTTTGTTGTGCTTTGTCGCCACGCGGGAGCGTGTGCCTTGATGGCTTTGTTCCTGCTTTCTAAAAGGTTGGCATTGCACTCCCAGTTCCGCTGCGCAAAAGAGATTATCTTTGTGAGCTTGCTTTGAACTTTCATGCATGAATCAGTTGAGACATGTTCAACCCTAGCATCAAAGCATGACAGTGCGATATGTGATCCGTCCTTGAGGTCAACCATCCTCTCCATCTCAAGGCACGTTCCGGTCCGATGCTTCGCACGTACCGGGGGACCGGATACCTTCGTAGGTCCTTAATTAATGCACTGTACATAACTTCACTCCTCCCATTTTCGTTCAGCGGGGGGTGTTGTTTCACGCTAGGATGTCGTATACATGTCTCACTTTACTACCGCTTGGCTCAAGGAAAACCAGGTGCGACTTGTTGGTAGTTCTCGGTCGTTTACCTGTAACTACATCCAAGATCCCACGAACCGCACGAACCGCTCCGACCGCACCGCGCCGCCCTCCTCGTCGTTCAGGGTGGCTCGCCGCGGTCGCCGCCGCGCGCGGGGAGCTCGCCCATGGTGGAACGCACCAGGCGGCGAGCTGATCCGGTGGACAACGGATGGAGGCTGTTGAGAGGAGAAGTCCTGGCCCAGCATGGATTTCCATAATTCATTTGTCTGTACGTTTGTTCATGTTTGTTCATTATACTGTTACCTTTTTGTGTATGTTTGTTCATGTTTGTTCGTTATTGTTACCTTTTATTGACTGAGGATTTTGGAGGAAAGAAAGCAGGTCAACCTTTCTTTCGAGTCTTTTAATGGACTTCTCGGAAGGCTAGGCGACCGTTGATGAATATGAACAAGACCTAGGCCTCCTTAAAATGACATCATGTGGTGCTTCAAAGGGTGTTCCTTCAACACTGAAATCAGTATCTTATATATGCACCTCAAAAACCTGCAGATTTACAATTTGAATCACTGTGCGATTCCACTGGGTGTTTGGTGGGAGATGTTTGGGTATCGATGACCTCGGCTTGAGTTGAGCTTTTGCACGCTATTAAGAATTCTTGGTTGTAGCCCAGAGGGCTATCCCAGAAAGTGGGAAAACTGTGGGAGACATGTGGGAAAATGTTGGGAAGGAATTAAGTGGGAAAAGGTAAGGAACATAGTGGGAAAGAGTGGGACAACATGGGACACCAGCCCAAAATTGGGAAAACCATGGGACAGATGTGGTATTAGACAATACTGGATGAAGTGGATTGACCATAAGTAGGAAATGTGTGTTGGAAGCCATCCATGAGAGGACACTGGGGAATGCAATGGTGACAGCAGGAGTCCCTGACAAGCCTTCCACCAGAGTTAAAAGAGATGAATTGCTGCCGGGGAAAGTTCAATTCATGAAGAATAGATGAAGCACAATTTTTTTGGGGACGGAAATTAGCGGTGCTGTGTGAAGCGGTATGTGATGTAGTTCTTTGAAAAGCCATTCTGGGGACGGTTTGTTTCGGATGGTCAGAAGAGTCCAGGTTGAGATACACACCACAGAAAAGGACCGGCTTTTAGGCACTTTGGGGGCGGGGTCAGATGATTTCAAGCGCGACTGGCGTGACCCCCCCCCTTCCTGGTCTCGCACGTGCTAGGAGCTTCACGCTGACGCCGAAGGTGCTTTCCCCCAGCATGGTCGGCCAGGAAGCTGAGGATCCGATGTGGAGAGCGCGGTGGGACGGCCAGGTCGAAGTACGGTACGGTGTGAAGAGGTAACCAGGTAACCATATCTGCTCGTAAAGAACAACATGTGGGCCCTAATGATGCCATCCACGGAACCATGATGCCATCCACGGCAGGCTGTAAGTCGCTGAACAGGCTGCCCCCCTTTGCTACTTGCACTTGCAGGATATAACCTAAAGCATGAGTAACACCTGCAGGGCTTACAGTCATCGTGGTTTCACATACGTTCAACGATGATTGAGCCCACTGACTCATGTGTTTTCGTTCGTCAGTTGAAACCACTAACGTTGTCAGTCATGTCCCGACACTCCATGTATCCCATATATATGCCTACATTGACCCCCCAAACCACCCCAACTGATCGGCATACATGGAGTGTCTGGGTATGTGTGTTCGTTCTTCCTTTTGTGCCTTCTCTCCCGGACACCCAAGGTGTCCGTTCGTCTCGCTGGTGGAGGCTGGTGGCTGGGGCGATCGCCAGGGTGGGGCGATGAGATCCCTAAGGATCCAGTCGTACCTTTGTGAGGTGAGGAAGGTTCGACAGGTGGTCCATGTAGGTCGACTGGAGGGTCCAGGTCCCGAACCGGGTTCGGTACCGAACCGACCACAGATATCCAATAGATCGTTCGAAGCGGGCCTTTCATCCATCCACCGTGGCCCACCGGGGCCGGTGACGCGAGGGCCGTAGTCACACGGTGCTGGGTGAAGGTCTCCAGGAGCGATGCATGTGAAGCTGCTCCCGTCGGATCGCGGCAGGGCGGGCGGGCGGTTGTCGGATCACCTGTTCGTGGCAGAGGAGTTGATGTCTCCGCGAGACTGAAGAAGTGCTAGACCCCAGAAAAAGTGCTTGGAACATCTTGCAAAGGCCCATGTCATTGTTGTGGCTCAGTACATGGCAACCAGAAGCGCCCACCCTGTCTCAGTGCTCGTCTGCCGTTTTCACGGCGCCCAGTGCTCGCCGACACCGTCGATGTGATACCTGGTGTAATGAGTCTATGACCTGGTTTTGCTTAACACGATGTCTGTTCATGTTTCCTATGGTGAAATCATGTTAGATCCCCTTCTGGTGAACATGTTTCAATTTTGCAGGTTTCTTAAACAATCCAAGATGAGGAACAACAACAAAGTCTCCCAAAGCCACTGAGCCGCCCAAAGCCACTCTCCTCACTGAGCCGCCCATCACTCCACCCCCCTTCCTGCCCCGTCCGTCCGAGAGGAGTGTAGTAGAGGAGAGTGTCTCGTCGCAGGCTCTTGATGGGCAGAGAGACCAGCATCCTGTCTGGGGCTCCCAGATATTGTTGGAGCTCAGAGGCTCCCGGACTCATTAGAAACATGTACCCAGACCCAAACCCCCCTGTTTTTCAGGGTGGTTGAACGGGTGAGACCACGGTCTGAAAATGGTCTCAAGTGCGGTTTTTAGTCCGCTCACCAAAACCACCTTAAAGCGTGGCCTATCGTGGCCTGGTTGTCCGCATAGGGTAACCAGTCAAATTCTTGGCCCTGTCCAAGTGAAAGATACTCGGAGTGGTGGGCCGTTCATTGTTTTGATCGGTTTCTTGCTTTCTGGCGTGTCGAGGCAAGCTTGTTGGAAGCTGAGGACCATTGGCAGCCTTAGAAAGAAAGAACCACGGACCTCCCCGGAACCTCACTCGCTCACCCTTCCGAACGTGGGTCGGGCCCTGGACCGCCCCGAGCGCCCCCGGACCGCGCCCGAGGATCTTCGGTTCCATGGCCTTCAACTTCTCCGTGGGCGTCACCGAGGGCCCCGAGGTGGTCTTCTTCAAGGAGCGGAGCTGTGCGGAGCGGGGTCTGGGGGGAAGTCAAGTCTAGTACCATTCCAAGAGGTCCTCCGAGTCCAGGTGGCTGAAATGGAGACGAGCCGACTAGTGGCAGGTGGTGACCTGATGGAGAGTGCTGATATTTTGGTTCGGTCCAAAAGCTTAGGGCGGGTCGTATATTGAAGTGGCTCGCCTGGGATTATCCTCAATCGGACACGGAACTTCTGAAAGTAATTTGGTGGTTCCTTATTCCTTCATGTTCATTTCGTGTTTTCTTTCATTTAGGACTTGCCTAGGGGTTCACCCCAGTTTTTTGTTTTTTTCTCACTTGGATCCCCAAAACGACTGGGTCTCCACACGGTGTGGTCGACCTCATCGCGGCGTGTCCTCCATCCAAGGACTACTTTGGATACACTCAGAGTCGGAGACCTCAGCTGGCTGTTTTCGCAGGTTTCGCCATGCGGTTTTCATGGAATTCAGCTTCCAGGAGTCTTTTCGGAGGTGGAACGGGCCCCACACGAACCCGTGCATTGAATTTCTTGAAGCAGGTGAGGGGGTTGTCCGGGTGGAACGGCAACGTGGAAGATGGCTTCCAATATCTTCCAATCTGATTTCAGGCGTTGAATTCAACTCCAACCCAGGCGATGCAACTGTGTAATGTAGAATGTATAGACTCTTGATGATATTAAAACGCCTATATCATCCCATATTAAATAGGTTGTACAATCCAAAGCGGGGGCTCTGCATACTTTTCTTCCCAGACGTGCATGATGGTGTAGACCTGTTGTGCCCACCTGCGAAGGTGGGATGCGGTGCTTTTTGCGGCGCTTTTTGCGGGGCACGTGGGGGTTTCGCGGTCCTCCGAAAAGGTTTGTGGTGTGTGAGACTTTCGGGATGGCGTTTTCAAATTGTTTGTGCCCTAAGCATCACTGGACCCTCCTATGGAGGGTTTTGACCGGGCATAGCAGGGATTTGGACGCTCAAAACCTTCACTGTTGAGGGTCCTTGATTCTTAGGGTGGGTGAAATTTGAAATACTCTTTGTGCAGTAATTAGTTCTTTGAATTGAGGAAATATGCTTCAAAGTGGATCCAGTGAATTCCACACAGTGGGTCGCACGTGCGTTGGAAGGAGAACCTGCACGTGAACACCGAATTCGATCGGATTCATAGCACTTGGTGGAGCCGAGTTCGCCTGTCTTTTTGGATACAGCGAACTCCAGTCTCATCCTCCTCCACCGAGCCCGCCGCGACCGAACCCAGCAGTTCACCATGAGGTGCTTGGTTTCGGAACGCCGAGAACCATCCACTCCTGGGCCCCCCCCCCCAAACCCGAGAACCCGAGGCGACATGTCGAACCTCTTGATCGTCTCCTGCTTGGCTGCATTGGTCGCTCGGGTGGCACCAGTGGATGGATGGTTGGATCATTCAGGTGGAAATCAACCCTGGAAGTCCAGTGACTCATACCCAGACACTCCATGTATGGAAGATATGCCGCCCCATTGAACCCCCCCTGGCACCACCCCAAGGTAGACAGATATGGCATACAGGGAGCGTCTGGGATAGACTCACAAAAGGTGGATCATGACTGATCATGACTGCCAGGGGCCAAGGAGAGTTCGAGGGAAGCCGAGGGAGCGATGGGCCGCCAATGTGGTGCTCTTATGGCCGTCAGAGTGCACTTAATGTCTGTTCTTCTGGGGTCCATGACAACTCCTGATTGAGTTCTTGTTTTTACCTGCATGGCTGCATGGTTGATTAGAGTTACCAGCTTGCCCAGTCTCCAGTGTGTGACCCGGCCTCATCCGGAGTTCAGCAACGCTCACGCGCCACCAGAGACACCGGTGGTGTCATCGCTGGGAGATCCGGGCCTGGGGGAAAAATCCATCCGTTCAAGGGGTTCACAATCCAAGGGCATTGAAACAAGATGAACAAGACCAAGAAGTCACCTGGAAGATGGGAGTGTCCCAATTTGGATGTTCCAATTGAAGAACATACCAGGGTCGTCACATGGAGTTGGGTGTTGAGTCCCATCCGGCCGTGGATCATGGACATCCCCGAACCTCCATAGATAGCACCCCGTCTTGTGACTGCTAGCAGCATGCTGGTACATTGAATGCCTGTTGTTCCCGTGAACAGTTTCACCAACTCCTGCTGAAAGATGCGATCCATCGGACCTCTCTCTCTCTCGTCCCCCACCTGGCTGAACGTTTGGGTGCTCGAGGTTTTGACGCCGATCCTGCCCGTCCTTCCGGTCGCAGGGGAGGACGTCGGGTGGAGTCGCCATGGAGGGCAGTCGTCACGAGGGAGGGACAGGAGGGAGGTGTTTTGTTTGCTGAAGGCTATAGGTTGGTTCATCAATGACATGTTAACGTTAGATTGCTCGGCTTACATAGCAGAGGGGTTTATATGAATCGTATGTCTTCTGTTACGGCTCCTTTTTCTCTGGCTTATTCCCTGATGAAAACAAAGACTGGAAGATCAGGTGAACCTGCCGCTTAAGGCCGGGGAGTCTTTCAGTTTGAGTTTGGTCGCCGAGGTGATTTGGGTTTCACTCCAACTGAACCGTGGCTGGTTTCCGACTCCCCGCTGCGTGGGTTTTCCCAGGCCGACCTGGTCGGTCGAGAAGGGTCACACCCCGTACTTGACGCGAGGTCGAGTAGGGTCTGGTCCAGACTTCACGTCTGTGTGACACGGCCGTTTCCACTGTGTTGCGCGTGTGACTCGTGGTGGTTGAGCCGGATGGGCCAAGGAACTCGAACGAATCGAAGAATGAGGTGGAAACGAGGTCAATGAGTTCCTGAACGTTCCTGATTTCAATCAAACACATTGACCTGGTTTTGCTGATACATGGCGACTTTATATTTTCCCTATGAGTGACCCACCTTCTGGGGAATATTTGGTATTTGTTCCTGGCTCCTGAAGCAAATCCAAGTTAAAGAGAATCAACACCCAGTGACCCAGTATTTGGATCCAAGTCAACATGGAACCTGTGTGTGGCAGAAGACTGCTTTCCTACAAATCCCTCATGCTCCAAACTGCAACAATGGACCGCAGCCTGCAATAGTGAAAGAGACGGGTCACATCATGCGCATGTGTAGCTCTCAAATCTACACACCAATGGTTTTGCGGTCGATCTAGTTGAAAGAATACATATTAGAATATATGACAATCACTACTGAAAACATGTTGAAACAACAACATATTCTGAATCAAAACATATTCTGAATATTCTGAATCAACATATTAACATATTATTCAATCTCAAGTGGATTTTCAAGTTGCTTCCTTCACACATCTCGGCTGAACAGGCGTTGACACTGCTTCCGAAACAACGAAGCTTCCCAAAGCAAAACGAACCAAACATCTCGCCTGCCCAAAACAACCAACGGCACACACCTGCCTGACATCCAAAAATCTCATCCACCTGGATCTTTTGGTTGAATCTCTTGACCTCTCAGGTCTTGAACACCTATTTGGGTGAGCGGCAGGCCTGTGTGAGCGGTCCGGGGCCCGGATCCCGCGTGGAGCCGGGTAGCGGGTAGGATCGGTGAGTCGATATGAGAGAGAGAGAGAGAGGTAGTGGTAGTAGTAGAGAGTTGGAGTAGACTCAACTCTACTAGACTTAGACTTTGATTTTCAACCTGGCCAGGCTGTTAGTTGAGGGTTGTTGGATTGTTGGGCCCTGTCTCAGGTCGAACCATTGGTGACCTGTCGGAGGGTCCTGGTAGACTCTTGAGTCGTGATTCAATCGAAGCCAGACTTGGATTGTAAAACTTCTTCAAAGGGTTTCATTTACTAATTTATGGTCCACATTACCTTCAATAAGTAAGACCAAATACCTTTCTGAGGGCCATTGCATAGACAGAATCCTGTACCTTGGAGGACGAGCTTCAATATATTATCAAGCTTCAATGGCCATAAAATCTATTGGATTCATGCGGGTTTTTCATCCCGAAGCAGTATTGTGATGCAGGCTTTTGTTTGCCAACGTACTCCTCTTCCACCACCTCAAAGTTTGGACATGCTCAAGCTAGTGTACAGCGCGAACACTGAGCTGACTCATGGTCTCTTCTCATCTTCTTTTTCCCGTGGTCCCTGGATCTCAAGAGCGCTCGAGTTCATCAGCTGAGAGTGCCGAGAGCCCCTCCCGAGGTTGCATTGGCGTGGGGCTGTCGACGCTCTTCTTGGTGCTGGGCACGGGACATAAGTGGGTCCCAGCCTTTTGCTCAGGCGGGCGTCTTTTGCGCGTGCGCAGAACCCGCGTTCCGCGCGGGTTGGAGCGGGTTACGTGCTGGAGCGGTTTACGTGCACTCCCAATTGTTATGTACTTATGGCCAGGAATGACTTCAATTTCTGCTCAACGCACTTGAGACGGAAGCGGGTGCAATGTGCTGGCTCCTTTCCAGGCTGCCTTGTTTGGCAGGAAGAGACGCTAGAGGGTTTCAGTCACGAAAGCACTTTGCATGGCCGTGCGATGCAGTCACGATGCACGACGGTGATGTCCACATTGTGGGCGATGCGGCACGAGAGCAGAACAGATGAGGCGGGAGCTCACTGGCAGGAACACCTTGAACGACAACTGTGGTCAAAGTGCAACCGTTCGCGGTAGGTTGCTATGGCGCTGACATGGGGGTTTTGGATGGAAGCATGACGTGCAAGATTCGTGTGAAATGTATATGTATTGACATGTGAGTTTTGGAGGAAGTCTCGAATGAATCGCTCGTTTTCGACACCTGATGGGTGACTTTTAGAGAAAGCAAGAGTGCCCCCAGCTGAGGCACTGAGGCCACAGCTGAGTGTCCGACGAGAGTGTCCTACAAGACTATCTCACAAGAGTGCCCCACCAGAGTGCCATGTGCCATGGGTTGTGTTTATTGGTCTGATTTGGAGTGGCGTGGAAGTCAGTGGAAGGTGCATGTGGGTGCTTTATTCTAGCTTCTGATGATCTTATTGGCTGTAGTCGTATCGACTCCGGGAAGTGGACCGTGTGATAACCCGTACCGTAACAGCCCGGTTTAAAAGATGATCGCTCTTTTGGGGACTGCATGGTCTTTATTCTCTGTCACCAACATCATTGTACTGCACCCAATGTAGATCCACTCTCAAGACAGCACCCCTGAGAAACATCACCTCTTAGGAACTCCACACACCGGGCTCAGCAAGATCTCCAGGCACCCTCAACACCAGGGTGACCTGAAAGCCATCGGAGAAAACGAACGGACCCGGGGATGGTAGTGGAGTGGTCGCTGGGACTGGCTCTGATGTGATTGAGTCCAGGTTGGAAAGATGTGACACGAACAAGAGGCCGACCCCATGGCGAATCCGAATGGACCCGACCACTGAAACGGCAGGGGGAATATGACCTTCTCCAACCACCGAAACGGCAGGGGGAAAAGGACCCGAAGAACACAACACTCCTTGTACTCCACCTGAGAGTATTGTCTAGGGAAGCAAATGGGACAAGAAGCACACCCGGTACTACAGATGTGCATGACCCACAGGAAGAAACATGTCACGACAGAAGTGTGACATGAGGTCGTTGACCCTTGCAGCTTCCCTGCCGCTTCCCTGGCCCTCCCTGCCCCCGGAGCTCCTTCAGCCCAGCCCTCCAGGCATCTCTGTGGGCCTGTTTGGCTCCATGACGGGCTTGGGCTTCATGGCCATGGTCCACATGTGCTGCCCCAAGGACCCGACGGACGCAGACAGACTTTGCGGGCAACGCGGGACAACGCGCGCGCGCCTTTTGGCGAGAAGCGATCCGAAGGACAACACGATGTTCGGTTGGGGCGCGTAGATACCCTAGGGAATAATCAAGGAGCCTGGGTACCAAAATCAGCTACCATTTTGTAAAGCCTGTACCTCGAATTTAGGGTACTTTGGCATAACACCATCTGGGGGAGTAGATTTTGTAAAGAACAGGAGGTGACCACCATTTCATGCTGGGTCCCTTGAATTTGTGCACTGTTGAAGGGGGGCGATTGACACATTGACTGCTGGGTTGGGGTCCTTGATTTAGTGTTGCAATAGGCTTGGGTTCCTTGATGTTGTGTCAGTGGGGTGGGGTTGTAGTGTTCCTTTACTTTGTGAAGATGTGTGCGTTGGTTTTGTAAGAGCGTGCTTGCTGGTGGATCAAGCAAACACCTTACCAGTTGTGGGATGTCGTCAAGCCATGTTTACAAAATCAACCTTGATTTAGCGACTCGATAATGTAGAGATGTTGTATTTCTCATGCTGGCATACCTTTTATGTCGAGGTCCTTGAATTTGTGATGGCGGACTGTTTTTGCGCATGTTTTTTTTCGCTCGATGTTGATCTTGAGTGCTTGATTTTGTAATGAAATCAGTTTTCAGGGTGTTTTAGCTGAGGCACTTGAATTTAATTCGTAATGTTTTTTTCTCTATGTGCATGCCGGGGGTCTTGCTTTGGTAAGCTGATTTCGTTTCAGAATCAGACCCCCCAGGGTACACCCTTTATTATCACGGATATGCGCGTAGTGTGTGCAAAACCGTTCCGCCCGGGAACAGGGAGAGATCGCGCGACCTTTCTCACACGTAAACTCTCCATCTTCAACCCCCAATCCCCAAACCAGTGCGTTTTCGTTGATTCTTGCTCTAAGACTCTACACACCCAAAAGCACGTCCCACGCGTCCTGCACGTTCCGGGCTGTTCCGCGTCCTGGACGCGCACCTGAGTGCGCGCGGATCGCTGGGCGAGGATCGCTTGGGGACCTTCCTTGGCATCAAAAGCTTTTTCGACAGCTTGTCAGGCACCCTGTCGCCCCTTGGTCACATCGTTTTGGATCGGTTGTGGAGACCAGCCGCGAGCCCTGGGACATGCTGTGGCAAGCTCTATATGCCCTGGGATTCCAACCGCCACGAATTTAGTAGGATTTAGTAGGCATGACCAAACCTCACACAAGATCTTCCATTGTGCTGGGAGCATTGCACGCGGTTCTCGTGCCAACCGCGCTGGAGGCGGAAGGCTCGTGAGGCTCGGTACACCACAGCTTCGAAAGGCACGTACCTCGCGCTTCCAATGGGTGGGACACTGTCTGGAGAAGCTGTCATACTCACAACTTTCGTTTTGATTCAAAACTTCCCCCCACCTGGCAGTCCTGGTCCAGAACTTGTCACTTGCTGGGGTGTCTATGAGTCATTTTCCTGGACTTCCAGGGATGGATTCCAGATCGGCAAACTCCGAAGCGTTTTCTCATGTTTTCTCAGCGCTGAGGCCAGCTTTTGGTGGGTGGCTATATACCCGCGATCACTTCTTGCCATACGGCCTGAGGCGGAAACGGCTGGGCTGCCAGGGTTCGTATCACGGAAGATATTTATTTGTTGGTCGGGTTTGTGGAAGGCCACATGCTCAACGCAACTCTCGAAGCCCAAGTTGCAAGGAGCTTTTGAAAAGATATCGCTACTACCGATTCAGGCCGATTCAGGTGCGCCCTTCTGTGATTCTTCTCGGTGGAACAATACCCAGACACTCCATGTATGCCATAATATATATATAAATTATATACCAGGACCTTCCAACAGGTCACCACCTGCGACTTTCAAGTCTACAAAAGCCTCCAGAGGAGACCTGTTGGAAGGTGCTGGTATGCCTACATTGACTCCAAAAAAAAACCACCCCCAACTGATCGGCATATATGGCAGTCCCATGGAGTGTCTGGGATATTGCTGCTGACGACGGAATCAAATCGCCTCGACTTTCGACGGTACGTCTCGACTTGAACAGCGACGACTCGGTGGAGGGCGTGGGTGTTTCGGGGTGTTTCACTGAACTCTTGATGCAACAATTGGATATCCGGTTTTCTAGGTTGTAGGGATAGATCATCAGGGAGTTCCCCAAAAATTATGCAGGCTGCAGGATTTTGTAAGTCTCAGACATACAGGTTCACAGGTCTGCAAGAAATTCATGCATCACTACATGGTTTCCTATCTATGCGATGCGGCGGTCATGAACAAAGGACATTCATCACCGATTTCACTGTCCACTAGATGCTTGAAAGTATGAAGGTCGCATTCGAGCTAGACTTCTCCAAACTTTTTGAGCTACACTGGAATCATCGGTACCATTTTCCCACAAATAGGGGGTTATCCACTTCCATGGCGCTGCGTTCTAATTCATTCTAATTCTATACTAACTTAAGCTGCTTGCTGTCTGATACAATGTGACGTGATATTCATGCCTACATAGGTATGGCTACCGGTGCAAGCAAGACTCATCCCAACAAACTTGCAGCAACAATGGCTCTGAGTTATTGATCCATAGGGCCGCCAGATCTGTACCTGGACCCAATCTTCAAGTGCAGAACATGGGACATTTCCCCAACCCACCAAAAAGCAGGCACCAAAGCAATTTTATACCTACAGTAGTACCTACTGTAGTACCACCCATTGTTCAGAGGTACCAACGGAGGGTCCATATCTCCTTCCCTCCACTTCTTTGGGTAGGTGCCAGGAGGGTCCAATCGCACCGAACCTGAGGTTCAGTACGATTGGAAGAATATCATAGGGCCATAGGTGCCAGGAGGGTCCAAGTACCTTCTGAGGAGGTACTTGGAGCCCTAACAGTGTTTCTCCTCGGCTGCCAGTTGCGGCTTGGCCGCGGTGACGGCGGGCGTCTTCGCCAGCTTTGCGCCACTGCAGGCGACGTGAGAAAAGCGTTTTTTCTCGTTCTTCCTAGACGCTCATGGACCCTCATATATGGAGGGAGGGTGCGGCCCCTTTTGCTTTTGGAGGGTCCAGACTTCGAGATTGTTTTTTGGATTTTTTTGGTATATTTCATACCTATTATACCTAGGATGTCCATGCGGCCAGACCCCAAACGAAGGGGCTGAAACAGCCCCATGTTTTCGTGGATGGTGAGCAGGCAAAAACCGCCAGAAAACGTGCTTCGTAAGTTCGGCAACTGAATTGCATGGAGCTGGGGTATTTTGGGATGTTGGTTTTGGGGAACGCAAGAACATCCTGTCGTCACCTTTATGTACGTGTGATTCACTTTTTCCACGGCTTATTTCGTATGTCCACGCACATATCTTCTTTGTGAGTCTTTGTGGCTTTTTGGGCGCTGTGGCACGTGGCTTCGCGGGTCACTTAAGTGGGTGGTTACGGTAAGTAGGATGTTGCGGGACCTGAGAGTGGATCCCATTTTGGATCTCTTGAAGTCAGCTTGTATATAGTCCCTATGGATCCAGATACCTTCTGAGAAGGTGATTGGAGACTTTTATGTAGGCGCCAGGAGGGCCCAAGTGCCTTTTGAGAAGGTATGTGGATCCCTTATAGGGACTGGCTATAATAGCGTATACTGTCCCAGGAAAGGAGAAACACTCGATGAAAGAACTGATGAAACACGTCCAATTGCAATACTTGCACCCATGTTTCGAGGTACTTTGAGATGAAGTATTCTGGAAGTTCCTGGATGGGGGTCCCCGTCCATCAGTCAGAGCCCTTCTTTTGCCATCAAGCATGGAGCTCCGGGTGAGGACGGGGTGGTAGAAGAACCCCATCGAATCCTGTTCGACCCGAGGAGAAGCACAAAATCATTGAACAGGAGGAGGCGCGCCGGGCTGGTCCGCGCGGCCGGTCCGCTTAAGGCTTCGTTTCGGAGCGGGTCGGGTGGGGTTCTGCCCGGTCGCCGTGGTCACGGCGAGGGACGGGGTTTGTTTTATGCCCTGGGTTGCTGAGTCACAAAGGACGGAGCTATGACTGGAAATTCCATATATGAGTGGCTGAATTCGATCTGCTTTGGGTGGTGGGCTCATGAACTCTTGCCACTTGATCGACTTGATCCATCCCTTTTGTATGATGGAAGAGGGCAATGGTCTCAAGCACCAACTGGACCAGTAGGTTGGTTCTGAGGGTGGTTTGTATGATCCCTATGGGTTGAACCGCTTGGCATGGGGAAGAGGCTCCTCTTTTTCCTATTGCTTCCCGGACAGCAAAGCCCAGGAACAGAGCGCCCAATGTCCGCGGTTTCTCTTGGGCCACCTTGGTCCTATCACATCACATCACATCCACTTCACATCCACCGGGTTCACAGGACTGGACTGGACGGACCACACCCCCGAGCTCGAACTCCTGATTCACCACCTGCCACTTTGCAGTCTGCAAACATCACCGTGTTGGAGACCTGAACAGGCCTTCCAACAGGTCACCAGTTGAGACCTCAGACAGGGCCTTTCCCAACCCTCCATGTTGGAGACCTGTAGAGTCGGGTGCTGGTATGGGCTTCTTCAAGGAGGCTGTCAATGGTCAGGCTGGTTTCAGGCTTCGGGATGCTGGAACAGGGCCGCTTTCTCTGCCTTCCTTCATCCCACCTTTTATTATCTGGGCTGTTCATAACCAATCCTAATCCCCCACCGGATTACGGATTAGGTATGTTTACGGATTAGATAGTTTGAGCGGATTGCAGATTAGGTCAGGGGTGGTTGCAGGATGGAAATAAGCTGGCCCCTGCTGAGATATCCTGGACAGAGTGCCCTTATTTGGGGATCGATTTCCATTCCCTTGCTTTGGGTATTGCTGAAGGAACAGCTAGGATCTCTCGTCACCCCACCAGACTTAGAAATCGCCCACGTGTTCTCTTAGAAACCCTGCTTTCTCATGGAAGATTGCTTTTTGGGGACTCGGGGCTTGCTTTTCTGAGTGGTAATAGTAGTTGTAGGAACCAACATGAAGTACAGAGATGTGACAGTGTTCTTGGATGAAGTACAAGAGAGAAGCCCTGGTCTTAATGAGTGCTTCTGTCTCTTCAAAAAACATCCAAAAGTACGTGCCCCAGTCACAAGTGCTACGCTTGATCCAGATCGTCTTCAAGAGCACCTACTTGCTGGAGTACTTGATCTGACAGATCATCTGTAGGATCACCTCTACCAGTTGAGAAGGTTCTGACTTCAGCGATTGTCGAAGAGTTCATGAAGAGGTTCAGAGGAGTTCCAGAAGGTAGTCAAGCTGCTCTTGTGCATCCCTTCATCCCGAAAAGACTTGCTGAACATCTTGAACCTGGTGAAGAGGTCGTCTTGACTCATAGCAAGATGCCGGTTGAACAACAGGATCTCTTGGTTCAGGACTGTCCAGGTCACTTTGTGCTCGACCCGAGGCTTTGGCCGCTGAGCTGACGTCCCGGGGGTGGATTTGCACCTAGGGTCCGAAGACTTGTTGTCTGTGCGTACACTCAGAGATGTGCTCGATGCCATGTTGGTTCCTAAGATTTTCGTGCCGGCTAGGGAGTGCATCGACGCGCTAATCGCGCTGGAGAGGCTTCGCTGCCGCGTAACCATAATCTCCTTCACAGGTCACGAGGGTTATGCCCGCGCAGCATCGCAAACCCAGCACTTCCGCGATTACGTCCGAGCTCATGGGTTACAAATGGGCGGCGGCATTTTTCTCACCAACGCCTATCATCACCCGCTGTGGCATTTGCGCCTACGTGGACGATGATCCGGCCAACGCAAACGAAGTCGGCAGAACTGGGTGTTACACCTACCAATGCGGCGCCTCCCGGCTGTCCGCACCACACTCAGCTCGCTAGCGGGGTCATCGGAGTGCAATCTGCCACCAGAGTGTCCATAGAGGACGGGAAGCAATTCCAAAGACAGGTCAACCGCTCCTTGGAGAACATGTCGTGGCAAGTGGCTGGAGCCGGTAAGGCACAAAACCAATCGTTGAAGGATGTCACCATCAGCAGCTCCCGGATGCTTCAGGGAATCAACGATCACCTGAATAAGCAGGGGAGGTTGCAGAAGGCATGGCTGAAACGATGGAAAACGTGGAGGGTCACCTCCAGACCCTCAATGATCATATGAAGAAGTTGATCGAGCTCCAGCCCTCCAAACTCCAAATCAACCCAGCCAAATGCAAAGTCATCCCACGCGGGGGCGACTCAGTCGTCCAACGGGGCCTATTCCCACTTCCTTCAACCTCCTTGGCGCACCCATTGGCGGGATACTCCATTTTGCAATATTCTGGAGGAGGAGAAGGCTGGTTTGTGGGTCTGGCAGCTGAGCAATGGCGGTGAGGAGGGGCTGGGCGGCGTTGGATTGGCGGGAGGAGACTGGCTTGCCTGAACGATTTGGCGAGGCAGAAGAAAGTCCGGAGCTTGCATCAGGAAGAAGAAGAAAGCGGGCAAGGGGAAAACAGATGGATGGTAACGCTTGAGCTGCGTCCAGGCCCTCAAAGAGCAGATTTCGTGGCAGGCGCAGCGCTTTGTGGACCTATTTCGTGGCAGGCACAGTACTTTGTGGACCTTGTGGACCTATTTCGTGGCAGGCTCAACCTTGAAGTGCAGATTTCGTGGGAGGTGCAGCGCTTTGTGGTCCTATTTCATGGGAGGTGCAGCGCTTTGTGGACCTATTTCCTATTTCGTGGCAGGCGCAGTACTTTGGACCTTGAATTGCCGATTGCCTGGCAGGTGCAGCACTTGTGGACCTTGAGGTGCAGATTCGTGGGAGGTGTGCAGCGCTTTGTGGACCTATTTCGTGGCAGGTGCAGTACTTTGGACCTTGAATTGCCGATTTCCTGGCAGGTGCAGCACTTGTGGACCTTGAGGTGCAGATTTCGTGGGATGTGTGCAGCGCTTTGTGGACGGGTGAGAGATCAAAAAAGAATATTTAACGTATCAATAAAAAATATGGGCTGGGTGTTTTTTTATGCTAATGGTTTTTTTCTTATGCTCACAGCGGGGTTGGTGTGCTTTTGGGGTATGGGTTTCTTTTTTTTATGCTTATAGTGCTTTTTTTATGCTAATGGTGTTTTTCTGTTATGCTTGCAGTTCTTTCTTTTATGCTCCTGGTTTCTTTTTTTATGCTAATGGTTTCTTTTTTAATGCTAAGGGTTCTTTTTTTTATGCGGCACTGTGGGAAGAGGTCACGTTGGGGGGGTCCTAGTGCAGAATGTAATTGTCAGGAGGGTTTAGTGCAGAATGTAATTGTCGGGAGGTTTGAGTACAGAAAGTAATTGTCGGGAGGTTTTAGTACAGAAAGTAATTGTCGGGAGGTTTTAGTACAAAACGTAATTGTCGGGGGGGCTTTAGTACCGAATGTAATCGTCGGGGAGTTTTAGTACAGAATTTAATTGTCGGGGGGCCTTTAGTATCGAATGTAAGCGTCGGGGTGTTACCGAATGGACAATTATTCATGAACGAACCGTTCAGTGAAAGGTGATGCATTCGTCAGCAGAAACCGAAAAGTGATGAGTTCCAGTATCAACTGATATCAATTGTTTAAATGAACGGTAGAAATGTGGCCAAATGGGCTCCAGTCAGAAATCAGGGTCGCTTCGTGCGGTGTCTGTGTGGGTCCGTCCGGCATGGGTGGGCAGTGATCAAGCTCCTCTCTCGTTGGATCTCCTCGCTGGAGTTTTTTTTGGTTTCCGCCAGCAAAGAAGTTTTCATCGGGGAAGAGTTTGCATGTCACCATCCAAGAAAAGACGCGACTTCCACAGAGCCTCTGCTCATGCCACGCGTCAGAATGCTTCCGATCGAAAATAGGGCCGTTCTTCTGCCAGCCGTTGTTCTTCCCGACGCAGAAGGGCTTTGTGGCTGGCATGGAGGGCAGATGGCCATTCCACCATTCCATCAGACAAGGTTTGGTTGTTCTACCGTCTCGCCCTTGCCGCCAAAACTGGAACTGGAGTGTTGGGTGAATTTCTTTGCAATTCCTTGCCTGTGCAGCCGCCGGTCAGAACTCGGCAACGAGATGTTTTTCCCTTGGCCCCGCTTGGTGGTAGCATGCTGAAGCCTGTAGACATGACAAGTGGCAGGTGGAGCGTGCTCCTCCAATTCATCAACGTGGTCATTGGCATTCTGAACTGGTTGCACGGCATAAAGCAGACAATGCCGACTGGCAAGCACACGTTCGCTCAACAAGCAGTTTTGAAAAACATCGTGGATCGCACAGTGTGGACACTCACACGCCTGCAACATGCGCAAGATGGCTGGGAGCGGTTTGTGCCAGATTTTGTGCCAGGTTTCACTGCAGGTACAACTTCTGTCCAAGACTTGGTTGCTGACAGGGTGGACAACTTGCAAGCGGCTGGCTTATGCGATCCTTTGCCCCACGTGCGGGCCAGCTTGGCAACACCTGAAGGAATCCTTGACAACAGTGATGATTCTTTGCGTGTTTTTGAATCTTTCTCCAAGGGCCCGAAAGACGAATATGCAAAATTGGTTGTCAAGCAGCTGCGGTGTGGTAAGTTGAGTTTAGCAACTTTTTGCAAGGGTGGTGGTACCACTTTCGCTGTTGGGAAGCCTGGGGGTGAACGCCTGAGGGAGGTATGGCACGGCCGACGTGTTTCAGAATCAGCTTCTGCACCTCCAAAGCCGAGACACTTGGCTTCCCCAACTGCGTTGACCTTTCTGGAGTGCAGCGATGGAAGACCACTACGCCTTAGCAAGCGCGATGCTACGTGTTGGTTTGACCAGTTGAAGCTTCCCAGCTCTCTTCGTCAATACATGGCCAAACCGCCCATCTCCACAGTGGAACTTGTCAATGCTGGAATGTCAGTGGCGGATCAGCGGCAGCACATGGAAGATGGACATGCTTGGCGCGAAGGTTTGCTATATCCTTTGCACTGCGTCTGGCCTATGGGATTTTCTTGGTCTTCTTACATAGCCCAAGAAGAGATGCTGAGCGTTTGTCATGACTCACCCTTTTGTGGGCAGGGGTAAAATTTAGAGAAGGATGTTGCCATTTCAACTTGACTCACCCTTTTGTGGGCAAGGCAGGGGTAAAATTTAGAGAAGGAAGTGGTCATTCCAAGTTGACTCACCCGAGGGTAAAATTTAGAGAAGGATGTTGCCATTTCAACTTGACTCACCCTTTTGTGGGCAGGGTAAAAATTTAGAGAAGGAAGTGGTCACTCCAACTTGACTCACCCTTTTGTAGGCCATGCAGGGGTAAAGTTTAGAGAGGGAAGTGGCAATGCCAACTTGACTCACCCTTTTGTGGACCCATGCAGGGGTAAAATTTAGAGAAGGATGTTGCCCTTCCAAGTAGACTCACCCTTTGGTGAGCCACCCGAGGGTAAAATTTAGAGAAGGTTGTTGCCATTTCAACTTGACTCACCCTTTTGTGGGCAGGGTAAAATTGAGAGAAGGATGTTGCCCTTCCAAGTTGACTTACCCTTTGGTGAGCCACCCGAGGGTAAAATTTAGAGAAGCATGTTGCCATTTCAACTTGACTCACCCTTTTGTGGGCAGGGTAGAATTTTGAGAACCCTTTGGTGACCCTCGGGTGGGTAAAATTTAGAGAAGGATGTTGCCATTTCAACTTGACTCACCCT
>CAXAMN010016002.1:222462-243375 GCA_963970005.1 Durusdinium trenchii | reverse complement strand
TAGTAGTAGTATAGTAGTAGTATAGTAGTAGTATAGTAGTAGTATAGTAGTAGTATAGTAGTAGTATAGTAGTAGTAGTAGTAGTAGTAGTAGTAGTAGTAGTAGTAGTAGTAGTAGTAGTAGTAGTAGTAGTAGTAGTAGGAGTAGTAGCAGAAGTGCACAAGCGAGTAGAATTAGCGAAGTGAGAATTTTCAGTGCACAAGCGAGTGTTCGCCCCACCTTGAGGGTCAAACCATTCAAGGCAGGTCGTGAGCCATTCGCCGAAGTCACTCAAGAACTTGACATCCTCCACCTCCTCCAGGCCAGGAGCTCCTCCAGCCTGCTCCTCCTCCATGTCAGACATCAGCCTCAAAGGTGGGAAGGGGAACCATTTGATGATATTGGATATAGGCTCTGCGAACCTGTAATGATGCGCGTTCACACACACACAAAACAGCAGGGCCCTGCGAGTTTAGATGCATATTTTTCCCACGCCTGTCACACAGCGCGATTGGAGCCTCGCGGAAGTGCACGAAACACTGCGCCTGTCACCTATTTCACACGTTGGCAGACTATCGCGCGCGTTGGCACCTATTTCACACGAAACACTGCGCCTGAAACTGAAGCGTATAACCTGCGAGGACAGGTGGCTAAAGCACGTGGTGTGGTGAGGTTGGTCCACACGTCTTTGCAGAGAGGCCGCGTTGCGGTCCAAAGCAAAGAATGGTGAGTAGGTGCGCAGCAGGCAGGATCAGGCAGGAGAAACGGCGGTCTGCTTACGCTCGGCAGGCGCAAGCGGACCAGGGTCGTGGAGCAGCGGATTGTGCTGCTTTTCGAACCCCAATCTGCTGCCGCGACGGGCGGTCTGCTTACGCTCGGCAGGCGTAAGCGGACTGCCACTTTTGACTGCTATAGCTGACCCACCTTTGTCCGGGCGTCGGGCGTAAGCGGACCGCCACTTTTGACTCTGCTATAGCTGACCCACCTTTGTCCGGGCAGAGCAACTACTCAGTGGGTCAGCTATAGAAGAATCAAAAGTGGCGGTCCGCTTACGCCTGCTGAGCGTAAGCAGACCGCCCGTCGCGGCAGCAGATTGGGGTTCGGAAATCCTGCCAAAAGCATCCAAAAGCAGCATAATCCGCTGCTCCACGACCCTGGTCCGCTTGCGCCTGCCGAGCGTAAGCAGACCGCCCGTTTCTCCTGCCTGATCCTGCCTGCTGCACACCTACTCGCAGCATCTGGCCGCGGCATCCTGCAGCGGCACGGCGCCAGCACAGAGGCAGGCAGCAAAGCCCACACAGGCACCTCTTCCTTGAATTAAATAGCTGTGGCTATCTGAGTTTTTTTCCGGCAGCCGCCGAATCCTTTATCGGTGGCTGATTCTGCCAGCCGCCGGATACATTTGCGCCTCCGCCAGATATTTTTTAGGATTTTTTAGGCTGGCTGGCTGGTTCCGCCGGGTCCTTTTTAGGTGGCTGGATGGCTGGTTCCGCCGGATACTTTTTCGGCTGGCTGGCTCGACACATTCCGCCAGGTACTTTGATAGCTGGCTGGCTGGCTGGCTGATTCCGCTGGATACTTTTTCGGATTTTTTAGGCTGGCTGATGCTGGCTGGCTGGTTCCGCCGGATACTTGTTGGGACTTTTTAGGCTGGCTGGTTCCGCCGGATACTTTTTAGGTGGCTGGCTGGCTGGTTCTGCCGGATACAGGTGGCTGGCTGGCTGATTCCACCGGATACTTTTAGCTGGCTGGCTGGCTGATTCCGCCAGGCACCCGGAATGCAGGGTCAATAGAATACCGAGCATGCCACAAGCGCTTTGCTATAGCGCCTAGCTGCTGTTTGGCGGGGTTCTGCGGGCCGCTTCATAATTTCCGTGGACAACCTACTAAGAAATGATGCCATTTTGTTCAGATTGGTCTGCACAGACTTTGCTAACCTTTGGCTACCAAACATGTGGTCACTGCTTTGCTTGCAGCGCCAGCGCAGGAAAAGCGCAAAGCAACAAGTGCCCTGAAGTGGACATGCCGGCCTTCAGCCAGGCGCCGTGGACGGCAGCAGCGATCTCTCCGAACCGAGCCGAAAAATATTTTGGAAGCATCACAAAGCGTCTGGCAACAGCATGCAACAGCTCCGAGAACCTCCGAGACAACGATGGAAAACCCCCCACTGCTGACTTCTGCGATCAGCGAGCGACATGCTCAAACTCTGCACCCGCAGCCGTCTCAAATTCACACCACTGCACCATGACATCCTACCTTTCGCATTTGTCCCAACAGGACTGCAGCTAATCTCCTGCAACCGGTTGATTGGCCTGGGAAATTGCATCTCTCGCTCCATATTGCTCCAGTTGCTCAGCCGAGCGAAGTCGACGAAACCGCGGTAAACATGCGTGAGCCAAGGATCACCGAGAGATGCATTGGTCTGATCATGCTATGCCATGCTGAGTCGGACATCCAAAATGAAACGTGCTAGTTTGTCATCACTGATCAAAGCCTATAATATAAGCAGCAGGCACGCTCATCAAAACACCACAGAAACCCGCCGGCGGGGCAGCGCCCCGGACTAGTGACTATGTAGTTTTCATCCGTCAGCCAGCACCACATCTCACTACATAAAGGGCTTATTCTGCAGGACCCGGGCCATTGTTTTGTCCCCGCCAATATACATAATTACAACAAATCTATTTTCGACCTACGTCCAGCTATTTCTAGCTAATTTCTACCTATTCCGAGCAAATTTCTGCTTATTCTAGCTAATTTCTACTTATTTCTGGCTATATGTAACTTATGTTAAAAGTGCCATAAGTTCACTTGATGTACCCCAGCTAGCAAAAGCAAAGAGCTTCAGCCAGCTCCGGCAACGTCGTCGCCTCGAAATCCTGCAGATTTGGGCCCAGCACGTGAGGCGCAGGCATTGCACCTCAATGCGCCAGTAATTAGAATGCGAACTGTCCGTGAGTTTTGGCTGAAGCTGGGAGATGCTTGGACTGGGCTACATGAGATCAAGGAACTGTAAGATGTATTCTGATGTGTGCTTTGAGGTCAAATGCACGATGGTTACATCGACAGCAAAGAGCCCCGTGCGTCTCGTCTTAACGCCATCACAAACCGTCCGCATCCAACATGGAGACTCAAGCGCTCTCACCTGAGGTCTTCATGGTGTTCCAAAGCTCCAACCTGCTCCAACCCAATGGGTGGTCTCGACGTCGTCTCATGTGCGCATGTGAATTTCATCAGCCGGAACAAATGGCCTCTATCGAGGTCTGATCCTCTACTTTCTTCGAGCTGGACCCACTTCCGAAGTGGCCAATATGTAACCTGAGAGTCTCTACAAGTTCACCTCTGCATCTAATTCGGACGGGAGAATAACATCTAATAATTCGTCCATTGCGCATGATTGTGCCATAAAACACATCATAGCAAAAACACGCAAAACAACGATCAACCATCTCACTGCCTGTGGACTTGGCCCACCCAACCTGTCTCGGCTCAGTCTCAGCTCAAGGTCGGTCTTGGGGGAATCAACAACAAAATGTTCTCTTCTCCCCAGGCAATGGTGCTTCGGGACGTGAAGTGGTTGGATGAAGGGGACATTGATTTTCTTCTGGCCCTGGGGGAAAGCAATGGCAGCTGCTGCTGATTTGCTATGAAAATCAGTCGCCTTGTCTGTTTTGGCTGCATTTGGCTGCCAAACCAAATCGCAATGGAAAATCAGTAGCGACACAAGCTATGCAAGCTGGGATTGGGAGCAAGTCAAACATCTGGTCAGGCTAGCTCCGGTCTCCGGCTCCAGTGTTCAGCCATAGCCCCGCAAAAAAAATATCGGAAAAACATGACGCTGGACACAAAGAATCCAAGACAACCCACGTCTCGTAGCGCCACGGACGGCTCCGCCTCCGGTTCCAAATTATGCCACATCACATGCCAGATGCGTTCCGCCTGAGTCAAAATTTCCACGCTTTTCTCCCAGTGGGGCACCCTTTTCGGTGAAGGTGGGCCAGAACAGATCGATCTACAAGCGATTCCACTGAGCGGATTTCTGACCAAGGCGATGTGAGAGAAGACCACCGGAACCACAGTTCAGGGTGACTTGTTCTGGTTGGATTCGAAACCAAACACTCTGGAAAATCGACTGTCCCGGCATGTCCCGGCGGTGGGACAGATGTCCCAGCTTGTCCCGGAATGTCCCGGCGGTGGGGTGGATGTCCGGCATGTCCCGGCATCCCGGCGGTGGCCCAGCATGTCCCTGGCGTTGGGTCAGGTTGGGGTGGGGTGGGGCTCATGGCGTTCACTTCAACTAGGATTCAAGCGGCTTCAAATCTCATATCCCAATGTTGAAATAAGTGGTATGGGTTGGGATGGGATGGGGCTGGGGTGGGGTGGGGCTAATGACGTTCACTTCGACTAGCATTCATGTATCTATATGTATCTAATCTCCCAATGTGGAAGTAAGTGGGATGGGATGGGGGGTGACTGGGTGAGCGCCAGCAAAAGTCCAAACACGTGTGCAGGGCCACAAGAGCGCACTCAAAGGCAGATTCTGCAAGTTGGCGCCGTCAAAATACACTTTGAAGATCTTTGAAGAAGTTGAGTCAAAGCACCGTAAATACCAGCGAATTGGCCTGACTCACATTGACTCACACACCTCTGAGCACCCTGGATCAACACCCGGGCTTTGCCACAAGAACCCAAAATAACGCAAAGTATGGCACACTGGGTCGGCCGTCCAGGTCGTTGAGTGCCAAACGGTCCAAATCCTCAGGCCCAATTTGTCGTCCTGTGGAACGACAGAACTGAACCCCAGAATTTACCGCACAAATTATGGACGCACCACCACCTTCTCCGCACCTGGGCCCTCACTGGACCAGAGATCCAAAAGATCCAAAAGAGTGGGGGCAGAAACATGTGGGAGCAGGGAGGGATCCGCTTTGAGTGAGGGGCGTAGCAAAGATTAGCAAAGTACTCAGTTGTAGATGGTTTGTGACCAAATGAGCGAAAATGAGGTTGGTTCCGGCATAATATAGGACACCAACGTCACCTGTCATACCGGAGGGGGATGCAGAATGGTGTTCCAAGGTTTTGCTCAGCTGTCTGTGCACAGCTTTCGCAAACATGGGCGTATTCAGGCAGCACGATACTTTGTCAGTAGCAATCGTTGTGAATGCTGCCTCAAAGTTTATGCCTCCGTGATTCATGCTGTTAATCATGTTAAGCGATCCGCAGCCTGTTTCCAGTTTTATCGAAGCAAACCGTGTGTTTCTGAGATTGCTCCTGGTGTAAACAGCCGAGCAGTCAAAAGAGCATGGGAGGCGCTCCCTGACCCCTTCTTTCAGGCAGAAGGGCCGAAAGAAGTCTTTTCGGCTGAATTTGAGGAATGGGAACCGGGGATCGGCGCTGAGGTCCAGACCTTGCGAGACCGCTGGGCAACTGCCCCTGTAACTCTGGCAGATCTTGTTCTTGCGACCAGGCCAACCTGGCTGTACCCCTGGGAGATCAAGAAGGCCTTTGCGCAATGGTCTAGTGAACAAGCACATGATGAGATGTTGACTCTGGCCGAGTTACGTGTCTATGCCAGATTTGCTGAAAAGATTTCGTATGAGGGACTGATTGGTGATCCTGAACCGCAGCCTGAGATGCCTGATAGAGCCCTCAAGTTTTTTCAGCTACATGCTGAATCTGGTGAAGCCTTCGATTTCCACCGAGTCTCTGAACCACGATATCGGCCAGCTGTTTTTGCCCATATTTTTTCTGGGCATAGACGTGCTGATGATTTTCAATGTTGGATTGAGCGTGCCGGTGCCATTGCTCTTTCTATTGACATTGTGTTCAATATCGAGTTTGGGGATTTGGCACGACCTGAAACGTTTAACATGTTCGTTCAGGCCATGGAAGATGGAATCCTTCTTGGCTTCCTTGGAGGGCCGCCGTGCGAAACCTGGAGCAAGGCCAGTGGTCAAGCCTTGCCAGACGGCAGCAGTGGCCCTAGAATTGTACGGAGCCTTGCACAGCCATCCGGGCTTCCATGTCTGACGAAGCGTGAGGATGACCAAGTCAGTACTGGCAGCCGTTTGTTGAGCGTTGCTATTCGACTCTTGGTTGTCGCCGTACGCACCGGACGGTGCGCAATACTTGAACACCCGGCAGAAGATGACAATGACTGGAAGTTGGTGAGCATCTGGCGGCTCGCCATCCTGCGCTTCCTACTTAAGTTTTCTGCCTGTAGGAAAGTGACCGTCCTGCAAGGGTATTATGGGGCGAAAGCTGTCAAACCCACTGACTTCTTTCTAGTCCACATTACACCCGATGCGGAGCAGATTCTGCTCCAAATGCGCCAGACCGATCTTCCCAAGACTGCCGCGATTGGCAAGAACACTGACAACACTTGGCGTACGACCGAGCTGAAGGAATACCCTCCTAGGCTTTGTGAGACCCTTGCTTTGTTGTTTTTGAAAAGCCAACCGATGAAGGCAGGGAGTCCTGAAGTCCCCGAATGGTTTCTCCAGTCTACTAGGGACTTGAGAGCCATGTTCGACGAAACTGTCGGAATGGGACAGGATTTCCACGGGAAGGCCCCTCACGACTTAATTAGATGCACTGCGACCACTGGCTGACGCCATCGGCATGCGCAAGAGGAAAAGAGGACCGGATTATTGCATGGCACCCAACAACATTGGAACGCCGATGAAATTCCGAGGCAAGTCCACCATGATGTTGAAGCTGATGACCAACGAGATGGGCATCCTCATGGATGAGCAGCTGAGGACCGGCCCTGCCCAATGATTCACGCGCGCGATCGCGCCCCGCTCTTTCGTTTTCGCCCCTTTTTGGTTGCGCGATCGCGCCACGACATCGGCGAACACGAACAGAACACTGATCTGACATGGCCAAAACCATCGGATCGAAGTGGCTCTTGCTACCCCCCCTCAACTGCTGCTGCTTTTCATGCGTTTGGCGTCGAGACGCTCGATGGCACGTCGGCTGGTGGATTTCTTCTTTCTTTTGGCTCCAGAGCACCGGTCCATCCTCCGAAACCCACGAGTTGGTGAGGGTAGCATGGCCTAAGCCTGGACTGCTACAGGGTTGGGTCCAGACTAGCTTGGGTTGCCGTTTGGCTCTACCAATTCCCAAGAGCAATGACTGGAGTCATCCAACCATTTGGTTCTGATATGTTCTGATATACCAGTTTGGTTGCCCACGTCACAGTTCCTGGGCTCTCGACCTAACCCAGGGTCTGAAATAGGTCGATCCTAGCCTCGCGAGCGTTTTTTTGAAGACTTGCCGAAGAGCTTTTGAGCGATTTTGGCGACGGTTTGAAGACAGTTTTGATCTCGGAAGTGAATCTTGTAGAGTGGTACACCTGAGATATGGTCGTTAGTTGCTATTATTGTTGTTGACGACGACAGTGATGATGATGATGATGATGATGATGATGATGATGATGATGATGATGATGATGTTACATCTTGACGTGTCGTTCACAGCTGGTGAATTATTTATCAATTTTGGGGGGTGGAAAACAACTCCTGGTTGCAGAGACTTTCTGTGACTCCATGGGTTGTGGCAAACCGGCAATGCCATTCATTGGAGCTAAGTATTCCATACATGGAGTGTCTTGGTTGGAGAGCGGGAACCGTTTCAACATCTTCCGTGTTCCCAACGAATACACTACACGGTTCACGGGCTGGAGTTTCTGGCCATGCCTCCACTGCGAGACATCCGACGTGTTGACGGAAGCAGACGCCATAGCTTTTTCGCAGGAACTATTTCTATTCCAAGAATACCTTCAAGGCCGGTGGTCTTTCAGCTTCGGTTTCGCGGACATGGAGGACATCGTCGTTCTTGGGGCCACAAGCTAGGATCAGACGGACGAGAACGCCGAACCGGCCTGGCCAAGCTCGGCTGCCAGACGCTCCGCGAGTTCCCAGCCCCACCGGTTAGCGGTCCCTAAAAACCTATGCCCAGACAGTCCATGTATGCCATATGCCTACAGCCTACATTGGGGTGTTTTTTGGGGCCAATGTAGGCATATAAATGCATAGGTGGAGTGTCTGGGTATAGGGGAGGAACCCTCAGACCCCGAATGCTCCAAGGATGCGGGGGCCGAGTTTGGGGTCGTGCCTCGCCGGGTCGGTTGGGAAGCTTTTCCGGGATCACGCAACAGGGGAGGACTGAAATCCATTTCACCAGCTTCTTCAGCTTTGGTCTCCTGGTATCCCATGACCAAATCATCCCATGACCAAATCACTTCTTCAGCTGACCTTTTTGGAGTCTCCTTTTGTGACCTGAAAACAGGCCTAATTCAGTGACCGAACCAACCGGATCCAGTTCGGTCACGAGTTCGGAAGTACCAGGCTCTGGACCCCGTTTCAACCTCGGCTACATGGGGCCCCAGTCCTACCGGCTTTGCTAGATCTGCATAGGGTTTTGATAAGGTCATGTCCCAGAAAACCCGCCGAACACCCGCAGAAACGACCCAAGCTCCGGCTCCGACAGGTCGTCCTCCATCGACTCGATTCACCGCTGATGGACATGGGCTATAGGTATGGCTAGGTTTTGTTCCTTGACTCAACTCCCGGGCTCGAGACTGCTTAGGTGGACTCAACTCCCATAGGTCAACTCGAACCCTAGTGCGAAAGCACGAGCTCTTTGTAGTTTGTTCCTTGACTCAACTCCCATTTTCCTCCCACTCCGGGGTGCAACACTCAAATCTAATCTCAGCAACCTGAGCTGTTCAGGACGGCAAGGGCCTGCGTCGGAGCGCCACCATTGGCGTGGAGAACTTCATCGCGGCGCGGTGGGTGGAGCGGTCGGGGTATGCCTAACCCCCCTGGCACCACCACCCCTGGCCGTTTTGAAGGCAGTCCTATGGCAGTCCCAAACAGGTCGTGTCTGGGAAAGTGCCATGAAGCTGTGATGTGCAGCGCTTCGGAATTTCCATGATAAGACACTGGGATCCTCCAAGACGTCCCAGAAACCACCTTTCGGTCGGGTGCTAAAGGAGTCTGTTGGACGGTGCTCTATATGGAATATTGACCTCTACAATGACCCCTGATGTCACACCACTCCAACTGATCGGACGTATACATGATCAGTATATGATCCGTCTCATTCGCGTCTGGGAACATCCTGCAAGTGTCGGAGGATCCCAGAGGATCACACGAAGCACTGGAACCGGTCACTGGAACCCGCCTCCCAGCGAGTCCGCGGGAACTGCCTGGATTTCAGTAAGTCCTGGCAGGTCCTCAGTCCGAAGCAATAAACCGTTCTGTCCACTCCTTCGTCCCAACCACCTAGTGAAAGAATCTCAAGCAGGGCCAATATAAATATATTGGAAGAAGCCTTCAGTTTCTGGTTGGGGCTCGGTTTTCAGGATGCTCCCAGATTGATCAGTCCTCTAATCCCCACTCCCAGACCTTAAGCGATCAAGCAGCTCAAGCTGCTTCAGACCGAAGGCGGGAAGAAAGACCCTTCCAACCACCCAGACGCGAAGTCTGGACCCTCCATTCAGCAGGGGGGCCGTACCCGAATCCTCTGGTCAGGGATGTTTGGACCCTCAAAACCCAGTGTTTTCTGGGCCTGGTTTTACGGAGCGTCTGGGCAGAAGAGTCGCTCAGCTTCGGACGGAACACTCGCCCGAACTGCGCCCAGGCGGCCGATGGGCGCACGCCCTTGCGTGCCCGTGCGCTGCGCGGAGCGCGAACCAGGCGGGAGATGGCGGGAGCGGGGTAGTGAAGGCTGGAGGGATGGGAGCGACGGTGATGGAAGATATTCCGAGTGTTTTTTCCCCCACGTTGTTAGGGAAGTGTTTCTTTTTTCGACCTCTATGGCCACTATAGATAAACATGGAAACATGGAGTGAGAGGTTGTGGCACTGGGGTTTGATGGACTGCATCTTAGACCATTGCCATGGCACAGAAAACCATCCAATTTAGTCAGTGCATGGGTCCTTCAACGAGCCCAAAAGGCGATCCACGTAGCGAGGACTCGGACAGACCGACTCCAGGGCCGCCTCAGGTACGACATGGGATCACTTGGATCCTCTAAGCCTCAGTGCCAGCATAGACCCCAGGGACCCCAGGTAGATTGTGGTGGGCAGCACGGAAGACGGACACATGGGTCATCATGGGCTCCGTCTTCCTCAGTTGTGGTCGGACAGTTGGTTTGATGAGAGAGGAGTTGCTCGCTTCCATAGGCCAGTGATATGCCTTCGTCGTGCGTTTATGGGCATTCAGAGGCTGGCAGCCACTGGCAAAATCATTTGGAAACACAGTTGAGGGCCAAGGAACTTCTCGCGTACCAGAATACACAAGCTTGTGTCTACCTTTCCCACATACAATGGGTTGGCATTGTTTTGTCGCTCATCGTCCATGTGGACGACATGTTGCTTGCAGGTGACACGTGTTCTCATGACCATGCCATGGGACTGGAATAGTTACCATGCCATGGATTATATAATGGTCTATATATATGTTCATACCTGGCACTTCCATTGGGCGCCCTATCTGGAGACCTATACAAGTCCAGGAGCAAGGACGCTACTAGGGGCTCCTGGCCGTACTACTAGGAACAAGAAGCTACGAACGGGGCTCCTGGCATCGCTACTAGGAGCAAGGACGCTACTAGGAACAAGTGCATCGCTTCTAGTAACAAGTGCCTTACTAGTAGTAACAAGGACGCTACGAACGGGGCTCCTAAATTGGTGACCCGTTGGGTTGGCAGACTTTCGCAGGCCGGAGCTGCACGATCCGCCCGGGCGCCCGAAGAGCCACTGCTTGGGACGGCTAGCGGTTCCGAACGGAGAGGATTGGATCTGGGAGACCTATAGAGGAGAGGACATCTTCAGAAGGGTACACTCCCTGGAACTAACATGGAAGTGGAAAATGGCCCCTTGGAAGACCATTTTCATCCATTTTCCACTACAAACAGGTGGTGAACTCCACTTCCATGTTAGTTCCAGGGAGAGTATTTTGTTGGGATGAAATGTATTTTGCTATACTTACATGCACCCATATTCCATGTACTTCAACCCATGGTCACTGCATAGGAGTGTGAGATAGTGTACAAGTTCGCTGGATCAATTAGCTGGACTTACAGGGTTTGTAATTCGATTTGGCTGGAAGAAGGAACTAATGTTGCGCCTCGAACAGTGACAGTGAGACATCCCTCACAGAACGGTCTTTGGACTCTGGTTTGTTTGGACCTGTTCATCAAAAAGATCAATCTGAGTAACAGGTTTCTCTGACCAGTGCTTGATAGGGAATGAGGAATGCGCCAATAGAGATTCCTTTGGATCCATTTCTTCATTCCCTGCTAAGCACAGGTCAGCATTTTTGGTGTGGGAGGACAGCCGAAGTAATGCCGGTAGATTCACCCCCATCCCATCCTAATTCCATCCAACCCTGGGTTTCACAAACCCGGAAGTGAACCATGATACACCGTAGCCAAGAATGCAGAGACTCTGGAGAAACATGCAGATATGAGCCCTGGCGGGTTTCTAGATGAACAGGGTCTCTTGTTCAGCTCTGGTCGGACAGACAGGGACGACGGACAGGGAGGTACGGTATTTTGTATGTTCACTCTGTAGCAAGATGCACATGGAACATTTAGTGAAACATTATGTGTCCAGACGCTTCTGGACCCGAATATGGAGGGATCGGCGAATCCTGTGGAGGGGTCTGGGGTCTCAAATTGGTAGGTTTTAAGAGACCGGTCGGGCTATATGAAGTGTCTGGGTGGAGCAGGACGCCGGAAGCGCATCTTCCCGCACTGGATCATTGAGAAGCCTCTGTTGATTGATGATTCGGTTGATGTTGAACGTTGAACCGAACCTGATATCAAGCTCATCGCGTTTGGTTTGTTAAGGGTTCTGTCACTGGTGCTGGTTCTGTCACTGGTGCCTGATACCGGATACGAACATCTCAAACATCTGGGAGAATCCCAGTGACAGACCCTTCTGCTGGTGTGTGGCTGCCACCAGCAGCTGCGGGGCGAAGTCTCAACCAATCATTTCGGGGGCCATCGGTGGTTGCTGGCTTGCTGGGAGGATGTTTCTCTAGATGTCCTCCCAAAAAGACGTGAATGTCCGTTTCTCTTGTGGGAAGATGGACATCGGTACCAGAAGTGGACATGAAGAATATGAGGCTTTCCCACCCAGGAACTTGTGTTACCTGCAACCTTTGGTTGGGAGTCGAATATCCTTGTCCTTATAGCTCTGAGAGTCAAGGCCTACTAAAAAGTTGCCTTGAGGGGACCTGAGGGGAATTTTCTTTACTTCAGTAAGGACAAATATATCCCAGTCATTGGCTGAGAAAGTCATAGGTCTACCCACCCCAGGGTGTCTGCCCAAAATCCCTATCAACACCAGACATCGTACGGTTTGCGCAATTGTCTCCCGCTTTGCCGCAGCTGTGAGCGCCAAACGTTCAACATACAAGTCCATACCAACCAACGATTTCGTCAGCAGTGTTTTCCATGGTGGAAAGCATGGTGTTTGGGCAAAGACCCACCAAATCCTCTCAATGATTTTAAGATGACAGGCTTTGATTTAAAGTATTCCACTCGACTTTATAGGATCGGACCATTCGCTTTCGGCCCCGCCTTTCCAGCCCTGCGGGCTCGACAAAAAGCAACCAAGATCTGTGTTTGTCAGAGGTTGCCGAAGTTTCCCGGCTGGAAAACTGGAAGGATGAATAGACCGTGTCAAATTGCATTTGATATGATGTTTTTCGAAGTCTATGGTTTTTCGCACTACCAACAAACTGCCCAACAGCCTACAAACCATAGCTCAACTATAGTTGTCTCCACTGTCCACCGACCCTGCGACCCCGCGCAATGGAGAAGTTCAGTGTTTTGCAGCTCTTGGAACAGGCAGGAGGGCAGGAGGCCAGGAGGCCAGGAGAGGCAGGGCAGGAGAGCACTCCTTCCCAGAATACCACTCCAAGAATGTCACTGAAAAAAACAACATCGCACCTTCCAAGACACGAGTTGCTCATTCAGGTCAGATCCCTTCCGAGCCTCCCAGACCGACTGGCCAAACGCCCACGACCCACACGACCGCCGCACGGCACCGATGTGGCCCGTCCAGGCGGGCCGTGCCCATGAAACGGAGCTGGCCGCACTTCAAGAGGCGCCGCGGCGGAACCGCGCGCGGTTTCCGCCGCGGGCTCCGTTTGGGGGCCACGGATTGGGGCGACCCCTGCAGAAGCTGAAATGATATAACTAAGAGATCTCGATCCGCAAGTTTTGAATGTTCCAAAGAAAGCAGGTGTTGGATGCTGTTGGTCTCCCGAACACGACCGACGGGATGAGCGCTCCGCTGTGGCGTAGTCTCTCCGAGCACTGAAGTAAGGGGTTGTCGGTCATGGTTCGCTGGAGAACAGATGAGTGACCATCCGAAAAAGGTCACAGAGGATTTATCATTCCTGGAGTCTCCTTTGGTACGTTAAAATGTGTACCAGTGGAAATTTGGTACCTTATTCTGGGGGTGGTACGTTATTTGAAGAGGCCACTCTGAACGAGCACCTTTTTGGAAATGGTACCAATGGTTGAAGTTTGTCCTGATTGCTTATTATGGAGTGTTCGGGTCTGGGTTTTTGATTTTGGTTGTGTCATGCGTGCATGAGCATGAGTGTGTAATTACCAGAGATATCTGACAGCTCTTCCCAATCCCTGCTGACCTTTCTCAGGCCCGGTGATGGATTTATTTGTAACATTTTGTAACTTTTTGTTATAGCCTTTAGTTACCTGCGAACCCTGGATGAGAGGTGTGACATGGAATGATCATTGATGATCATTGATTGTTTGAATTAACATTTCATTTCTTTTTGTGAACCTCCTGACTCCGGGCAGTTGGTTAAAGAAGAAAACAGCGCACTTTCCAAACCACTTGCTCCACTTGCTGGATATACTCCTGCCGTAACTCAGAGAGGTCCGAACTGAGCCGCCGCACCGAGAGTTTGCCTCGTCAATGCCGCCCCAGAAAGACCCCGGAAATCAACCACCCCAATGTAATGTCAATACGCCAGTCCCACGGAGCGTTTGGGCACTGGCTGTTGGCTCTTCCAAAAACAATCGCTGCCCTGCAACGCATGACCTGCACATCTCCGTCCACTGAATTCGTCACTGCAGACTGCCGGATCACCCCCATGTCGTTGAATGTTTTTCCCGAATGCGTAGCGAAGGGTTCTCGTTTAACTTGGGAGTCTGAGGGTAGAGCTGTGTTTGCCCGACGTTGTTTTTGAGTTCGCAACCGTTTGCAACCGTCTGCAACCGTCCGTATGATGTCTCTATGGCCGTGCCATTGGGGGAAGCTTTTGGAGTAGGTTTCGGATGAAACCGTGACGTGTCAGATTCGTGTGAAATAGCGAGGAATCGTGTGGAAATGTAAGATGCTGAAGTGTGGAGGATGATTTCACTGCGCTGGTGCAGCGTTTTGTGATATCCGCAGTTTGCTGCGCAGTTCCATTGGGATTAGTGTTTGGAGAGTCGTGTTTTTGGGGTGTTGGATGTGGCCGTGCCATTGGGATTTGCATTTCAGGGTGTGGCATCGAAGCTCTGTTTTCGTGACAAGTCTCAGCTGAAATGGCGATGTTGGTGGATGGGAGTGTGCTCAGAACGGGTCGAAATCATTCCAAACATGTGGTGTGGTGCAAATTTTGTTGAAGCTCACATGAGATGATATTTCACTTTTCGTGGCAGGCGCAGTACTTTGTGCGGGCTTTGAGGTGTGGAAGTGCGATTTTCGTGGCAGGCGCAGGGTAGCGAGAGGTGTGACGGAGGTGACATTTCGTGGCAGGCGCAGTACTTTGTCACATGTGGACGCGGAAAGATTCGTGGCAGGCGCAGGCAATCGTGAGGTTGTGAGTTGTGGTAGAGGTGAATGTCGCTGTCACATTGAGCGGGTGTTGTTTGGAGGGGCTGGAATCGCGAAACTGCTTGGCAGGGCTGCGTGATGTGTGTGCTCCGATGGGTGTTTCCGCTTGACTTTTGGAGGAAGTCTCGTACGAAACGCTCGTTTTGCAGACTTTGGCATGTGAGTTTTTGAGGAAGTCTCGTACGAAACGCTCGTTTTGGAGACTTGACACGTGACTTTTGGAGGAAGTCTCGTACGAAACGCTCGTTTTGGAGACTTGACATGTGACTTTTGGAGGAAGTCTCGAACGAAACGCTCGTTTTGGAGACTTGACGCGTGACTTTTGGAGGAAGTCTCGTACGAAACGCGCGTCTTGCAGCCTCGAAGTGTGACTGTTGGAGGAAGTCTCGTACAAAACGCTCGCATGACTGCTTCTAGTGTGTGGGCAGACCGTGTGGCGACTCGACGTGCATGATGTCACAGTGCCATTGGGATTTGCGCAGCCTTGGTGGAAAGTGCGTTTGCGTGGCGCCGTGCCACTGGGGAGCGCGAAGCAGAGGGTGGCGTAAACGCGACGTGTCGCTGGTGAGCGGGATCCTTTGTGGTATCGTGCGATGTGTTTGCTTCAAATGTGTGGGCAGACCATGTGGCGACGCGACGTTCCCGATGTCGCAGTGCCATTGGGATTTGCGCGGCCTTGGCGGAAAGTGCATTTGCGAGGCGCCGTGCCACTGGGGAGCGCGCAACATGCTGGCGTAAACGCGGCGTGTCGCTGGGGAGCGGGATGACTTGTGGTATCATGTGACTTGTTTGCTTCTAGTGTCTGGACAGACCTTGTGGCGATGCGACGTTCGTGATGTCGCAGTGCCATTGGGATTGGCGCGGCCGAGTTGAGTGAGTGAGTTGAGTGAATGAGTTGAGTGAGTCAGTTGAGTGAGTTGAGTGTTGAGTGGGTTGAGTGTTGAGTGGGTTGAGTGTTGAGTTAGTTGAGTGAGTGAGTGAGTGAGTGAGTGAGTGAGTGAGTTGAGTGAGTTGAGTGAGTGAACCATCATCATCATCATTACAGCCATCACCATCATCATCATCATCACAGCCATGACCATTGTTTGAGCGTTGACTGTGGCATGTGGCATCCTGCCAAATTTTTCACTGCAGGCGTTTTTTTGCTTCAGGGCAATGGCCAGTTTCAAGAGACCAGCTGCTCAGAAGAGGAGACGACAAAGGGCAGAGGTTGAGGAGGAGCCCAAAGAAAGGGCAGAGGCTGAGGAGGAGTCTGAAAAAAAGGGGAGAGGCTGAGGAGGAGCCAAAAGAAAGGGCACCACAGGCTGAGGAGGAGCTTGAAAAAAGGGGAGAGGCAGAGGAGGAGCCCAAAGAAAGGGCAGAGGCTGAGAAGAGAGCTGAGGTGAAGACGAAGAGGACAGGAAAGGTGGGCCAATGGATTGAGCAGATGCTCAAGGTGGCAGAGGAGCTGGAAGCTTCCCCAACCAAGGAGAGACTCATGTCAATGTTGGCAGAAGGGCCACACCGAAAAACTGCAGTGTACAAGCAGCAGAGGTACAAACACAGACCAAAAGGAGCTGGGAACCCAAACCCAGTGCACAAATTCCAGAAGGGCCAGGCCCAGCAGAAGGATGTCCAAATAGTGGCCAGCGAGGAAGTCCCACCAAAAAGACGAAAGACGCCCTACAAGCCACCAGTGCAGCCCATCAAGGTAGAGGTGAAAGAGGAGCATGTGGAGCCTTTGCAAGACCTCCCAAAGTCACCAGGATTCTAGGCGAATATGTGCTGGCCCTGGCAAAAGAATATCAAAGATAAATTTTTAAAATATCAAAATATTTCAGAAGATATATATATTTTTTAAAAATCTATATGTTTAGAGAAAAAATAGGTTTTTAAAGCCTAAACAATTTTTATAAGATATAATTTTAAAAGCTATATTTTTATAAAAGATAAATTTTTGAAACCTAAAGTATTTTTGTAAGATACAATTTTTGAAAATCTATATTTTATATAAAACATAATTTTTTGAAACCTAAAATATCTTTATAAGGTATAATTTTTAAAATCTACATTTTAACAAAAATAGATTTTTAAAGCCTAAACAATTTTTGCAAGATATACTTTTTAAAATCAAGATTTTTATAAAAATATACTTTTGAAACCTAAAATATTTTTATAAGATATAATTTTTGAAAATCTATATTTTTATAAAATATAAATTTTTGAAACCTATAATATGTTTATAGGATGTATTTTTAAAAATCTATATTTTTATAAAATATGAATGTTAAAACCAATTTTTTTTTATAAACCCCCAGTCCCTTAAGCAACCCCCAGTCCCTTAGGGTGCCCCTGTGGCATCAACGCTTCATGGAACGCTGCCGTGGCTTCACTGACCAACGTAGCTTTAAGCTCGAGGGCACCTGTCGTGTCCAGATCGAGCGAATCATTAGTGTGTATGGTGTGGACACCATGTAAGAGAGCCGCAAGCACTTGCAACGCTCCTGGGATGCCAAACATATTAACTGGACATGCTAATACCGTGAGATCTGTGGCTCGGCTATAGGCCACATTGGTCCTAGTATAACATTCCGAGTCGAAGTCAGCATCCCTCCCATTGCCACTGAGGAAGGCTGTGCGTCCATGCATCGCTATGCAATGGCGCGCCGTTGGAGCGCGAAACACGCTGGTGTAAACGCGGCGTGTCGCTGGTGAGCGGGATGATTTGTGGTATCTTGTGATATGTTTGCTGTCAAGAGTGTGGGCAGACCGTGTGGCGACACGACGTTCGTGATGTTGCAGTGCCATTGGGATTGGTGCGGCCTTGGTGGAAAGTGCGTTTGCGAGGCGCCGTGCCACTGGGGAGCGCGAAACATGCTGGCGTAAACGCGGCGTGTCGCTGGTGGGCGGGATGGTTTGTGGTATCAAGAGTGTCCCAAAAGAGTGCCCCGCAAGAGCTTCCTACAAGAGTGACCCACAAGAGTGTCCTACAAGAGTGTCCCAGATAGAGTGTCCCACCACAAGAGTGTCCCGAATGTCCCACAAGAGTGTCCTTCAAGAGTGTCCCACAAGAGTGTCCTACAAGAAGTGTCCCACAAGAGTGTCCTGGCAAGAGTGTCCAGCAAGAGTGTCTAGCAAAGAGTTCCCAGCAAGAGTGTCAAGCAAGAGTGTCAAGAAAGAGTGTCTAGGAAGAGTGTCAAGCAAGAGTGTCTAGCAAAAAGTGTCACGAAAGAGTGTCAGTGGCAAGCGAGAGTGTAAAGTAAGAGCGTCTAGCAAAGAGTGTCAAGAAAGAGTGTGTAGCGAAGACTGTCCAGCAAAAGTGTGAAGCAAAAGTGCCCAGCAAGAGTGTCAAGCAAGAGTCTTCCGAAAGAGTGTCAAGAAAGAGCGTCCAGCAAAGACGGTCCAGAAAGAGCGTCAAGCAAGAGTGTCGTTTCAAGTTCGTTCGGAAGATTGTCTGCACTTGCTGCGTTTCAAATGCTCAGCGAGCACCTGTGAGTAGGCAAATGGTATCGGCAATGTTTATTTGTTAGTAATAAATAGAATGTTGTGTTTCAAGTTCGTTCAGAAGATGCTCACACACACATACGTACAGGCAACGCACACGCAGACGCACACAGACGCACATTAGACGCATTATCGGCAAAGACATTTTTGGTAGTAAATAGACTGTAGTGTTTCAAGTTCGTTCAGAAGATGCTCACGCATACATACGTACAGGTAACACACACACACACACCGACGCACATAGGCTGCATTGACGGGGGGTGAACCACTGTAGTGCAACAAAGTAATCGTCAAACGTGTGCAGCAGGCAACGCTAGGTGGATTTTCTAGAGGAACTTGTTTGCAGAGATTCACAGAGAGTGTCTACGGTTTATTTTTAATCAGGGTTTGTCCATCTTCAGAATCTTCAGCATAGTAAATGCTAGGCCGACTGTAGAGGGTAACTGATGGGCAGAGATTTGCAGAGAGTGTCTTGGTTTTTTAGGCAGGGTCTGTGGTTCCTGGCGATGCGTGCAGCTGCGCGGCGGTGGCGCCGGCGTGCGCGGCGAGGAGAGTTGCGCGGCCGATGTGTGCGCTGCGTGGGGCATAGTGCGGCGTGGCTGCTGACCTTTTTGGGTGGCGTGTGGGCGCTGCTACTAGCCACGTGCCTTTACCATGATGCGCCGCTGTGGCTATCTTGTGTACCTTCGGATGAGGCTATGATGGCGCCTCGCCAAGTGGGAGGTAGTCATGTGTTGTTGGTTTAATGTCGGAATATCGCGTAGCTTGTGTGTTTTTTCTTCCAGAGGTTCAGGATGGTGCCTCGCCAAGTGGGATGTAGACATGTTGGTGGTACAATTGGAATATCGCATAGCTCCTGTGTTTTTTGTTTTGGAGTGGCAGTTTTACATCTCTGAGTCTGAGGTGACCATACCACTGTTCACGCTGGTGGCGGGGTGCGGGGAGGCAAAGTCAGGTGGTTCAGCCTCCGAGTGGATTGGTGGGTCAGTCCCCACTGTGAACATTGGTGGCTCAGACTTGCAATGCCTTCGCTACCGTGTGGTTGCGTGAGCTTGCCGGTGGCTCTTGCGCGGTGCTAGTGGCCGTTTCTCTGCTGGAGGCCGTGCCGCTGTGGATGTCTTCTTTAACTGCCGAAGATGCTTGGACGGTGGCTCGCAAAGTTAGGGGTGTAAAGTTTTGGTGATGTAATGGATTGTGTCACACTGCACTTTTTTTGCTTCATGCCAATGAGTCCAATGAGATATTGGATGTGGAGTTGGTGGGTGATGATGCCATGCTGGTTCGTTTCAAAGAAGGCGAAAGCACAGTTTCTCTCAGGGTTGCACTTGGGAAGTTAGCGGCAGACAGAGAGAGGAAGTTTCTCTCAGGGTTTGCGCTTGGGAAGTTTTCATTCATCGAAGCACGTGTTCAATCTGTTTTCAATAGTGCTAACAATAGTTTCAATATTTCTGTCGCAGCCAGTTTTGGTTCTCACGCCCTCCATCGGTCGCAGCTCTCGTTTCCTTTGACTGGCAGCCGCATATTCGCCATGCAGTGCCCCATGTGTTTGAAGATGAAGTGCAAGCGTGACTGGCGCCCTTGTCAGTGGAAAGCGGAAACACCTGTTGCAGGTCCCTTCAGTGGGTGCCGGGAGCGCGACATGTCAGAGCAAGGAATCATGGAGGCGCGCGCAAATGTGGTGCCTTCGAACAAGCCCTTATCAAGGGGGGGTTTGAACCGCGCGCGGGAGATGAGACTCACAGCAGAGCGCGAATGGTGGCACGGGTACTACCATGATCTGAGCCAAGCCCAGCCGGATTTGTATCCTGGCATCGGCAATAGCCTGCTCTGTCATGGTATGAAGCTGTTGAGTCCTTGGATGGGAAGGATGGCGGGATTTGCCGTCGCCAGAGACCGTGGGCCCGCTGGTGGAGGCTGCGCTCGCTCTGTACTGTGCCTCGGACGAGCTGCGCGACAACTGGAGCCTTCCTGAGGCATTGATTTGGTTCAATGTGAGCCAATTCCTGGACCGCTACCACTTTTTCCCGAATGCGTAGCGAAGGGTTCTCGTTTAACTTGGGAGTCTCTGAGGGTAGAGCTGTGTTTGCCCGACGTTGTTTTCGAGTTCGCAACCGTTTGCAACCGTCCGTATGATGTCTCTATGGCCCTGCCATTGGGGGAAGCTTTTGCAAGTGACTTTTCATGGATGTGTCACGTGTCAGTTTGCACCGCTATTACACATTGTGATTTGCATGAAAATGACATGTCGCGCAAGAAACGTGATGCATTTCGCTGCACAGGCGCAGGGTTTTGTGATATCCGCAGTTTGCTGCGCAGTTCCATTGGGATTAGCGTTTGGAGAGTCGTGTTTTTGGGGTGTTGGATGTGGCCGTGCCATTGGGATTTGCGTTTCAGGGTTAGCAAAGAGTGCCCAGCAAGAGTGCCAAGCAAGAGTGTCGAGCAAGAATGTCTAGCAAAAAGTGTCCAGCAAAGAGTGTCAAGAAAGATTGTCTAGCAAAGAGGGTCACGAGAGAGTGTGAAGCAAGAGTGTCCAGCAAGAGTGTCAAGCAAGAGTGTCAAGCAAGAGTGTCAAGAGAAAG
>CAXAMN010016002.1:188494-222452 GCA_963970005.1 Durusdinium trenchii | reverse complement strand
GTCAAGAACAAGTGTCAAGAAAGATTGTCTAGCAAAGAGTGTCAAGAAAGAGTTTCAAGCAAGACTGTTTAGCAAGAGAAAGTCTCGTGGAAAATGCTCGTTTTTGGAAGCTTTGATTGTCGCTTCTGGTGAAAGTCTGGTGAAAGAGTGTCAAGCAAGAGTGTCCAGCAAGAGTGTCAAGCAAAAATGTCAAGCAAGAGTGTGCTGTAAAAGTATCCAGCAAAAGTGTCAAGCAAGAGTGTCAAGCAAGAGTGCCCAGCAAGAGTGTCAAGAGAAAGTGTCAAGAAAGATTGTCTAGCAAAGTGTGTCAAGACAGAGTGTCTAGCAAGAGTGTCGTGTCCAGAGTGTCCAGCAAAGAGTGTCCAGCAAAAGTGCCAAGCAAGACTGTCCAGCAAGAGTGTCAAGAAAGGGTGTCCAGAAAGAGTGTCTAGGAAAGAGTGTCCACGAAGAGTGTCAAGCAAAAATGTCTAGCAAGAGTGTCTAGCAGAATGTCATTTCAAGATTGTCCAGCAAGAGTGTCTAGCAGAGTGTCCTGGCAAGAGTGTCCAGCAAGAGTGTCTAGCAAAGAGTTCCCAGCAAGAGTGTCAAGCAAGAGTGTCTAGCCAAGAGTGTCAAGAAAGAGTGTCTAGGAAGAGGTTTTGATTGATACACTTTTGTGCCTTTGCATTCTCCTCTATACATGAGTGACTGCATTCGGGTTCGTGGGCTCTATCAGGTTCTTAGACCCCAAGACCAAGTGTGTGAGTATGTGACACTAGTGTGGCACCACGAACGCTCTTGAGTCTGACACTCTGGACCCGCTCGGAAGGCCAACACGCGTTTGACGAAGGAGCTCGAAGAGCTTCTGCCAGGTGCGGTTCGGGCCCGGCGGTTGGGTCGGTGTCGGTTTTGGTTTCGGTGCGTGTGGGGTCGGAGGTCGGTGGTGTTTGGAGGGTTTTGGAAGACAGATTGAATCAGCCCCGACCTTTTGGAGTGATAAAACCTCTACTGATTTCATAATAAAAAGGGGGCTTATGGGGGCTTAAAGGTGAATCAAGAGTTTGCATTACGGGTGCAAGACCATTCCGAATCGGATGTCCTGCAAGGCCCGAGCTCGACCATTCTCGAAGTAAACCTTTGTTCAACCGCGCCCGGACCCTACGGGAAGAGGTATTTGGGGTCGCGCGAAACGCAGGCCGGGAATGGTGCAGTGTTGATCGCGTTTTTGGGTGGGTGGGGGGTCGAGGCTCAAGCAGCGGGATTTATGGGTTGTAGCAACATGAGCACCTTCCACCAGGCCAGTTCGCTCCAGGGTGTTGAGACTGTTGGCTTTTGTCTCTGAACATCCTGGACCAGGGGTCACCAAGGGGTAGTTTTTGGTCCCTAAGTGAGTGGATAATGGGACCCCTTTCTGACCGCTGGGAAAGGCATTTATATTGTTGTGATAGCTGCACTCATGAATTCATGCCTCAATATTCTCCATAGAGCTGTTCTCCATGTCCATCGCCGTTGGAAGTGCTTTTCCACCCATTGCACTGGGTGGGTCAGTGCTTGAGATTCTTCAGACTGGTCAGTGGGTCAGTGATGCGACCAGGAAACAGAACATCAACGCGTGGTTCACCGGCCTTGGAGTAAAGGCCCATGGGGTGCACCGGTCACCACACTCAAGAAAGACACAAAACCCAGAAACAGGCCATCCCCGACTGCAGGAAACAAAAAAGCAATCACAAACAAAAACAAGTATAAACAGGCCATCCGTGAATCGGATGCTGATTTCAGTTGACCCTCCACCACAGACCACGGACACGGAACGCCCGTTTTTTCATACGCCGGCCGGTTTTTTTTTTGCGTCTTGAAAAGTCGGATCCGTAGAGATGATGTATCCGGATCCGGATGTGATGAACAGATATAGACCTGGAGTGGAGTTGCATGGAGTTGGGTGGGTTATTGGTGGGTTATTCGTCCATTGGACCTGAATGGACTTGGAAGACGCCTCTTCGTGACCGAACTTGGACATTTTCCCATTCGTGACCGTGCACAGGCAGGCCTACTATGTGACCATATCCGGGGACTTTCAATTGGTCACTTTGTAGAACCAGGTACAGAGATGATACGATGCAAAGATGAACTGAGTTTGTTTTCAAAGTATATAGTTGGATTGGGTGGGTTGGTGTTTTTGGAAGCCTTTGCAAAGTTAATGGGAATCTCCTAAAGTGCATACTCTCACCGTCACCCAGAAAAAGTAGATTACCCCCCCCAACTGAACCTTTTTGGGGGGATATTGGGACACGGTACATGCCACAAAAAACGAACTGGGTGATCGTTCGCTGGTCACCTTTACTTTCCCACGGATCGAAGCGACGACGGAGTCAGTGCCTGCTGAGGCCTGGAATCCGAAAGCCCAGGGAGTAAGTGGATCACCATGTAGCGTCCCCGGGTCCCCCTCTTTTGGAGTGGGATATTTGGGGACACACTAAACCCTTAACTAGAAGACCGAGGACCAGAAGAGTTCGTGACCTAAGTAACTATGTTCGTGTCTCTGTGTGTGACCTAACTCATGCTGATTGGGGACTCTGCCAAGGACGTCACCCTTCCTGGATCACGACACTTCTGACTCTTCCCCTTGGTCAGGACCGAAAGCCTCGGCTTCGGCCTCCATGGAGGCTGCAGGGTTGACACCGACAGGGGGGAATCCGGGGGGGAAAGTAGCCGTGAGGTGGTAAGAGATGGTTTCAACATGCTTCAACATAGATGTTTCAGTACCCAGACACGACTGATGGGACTGCCTTAGGACTGCCGCCCCATTGGGATGGTTGAAACGGGGTCAATGGGGCGGCAGTCCTATGCCACACATGGAGTGTCTGGGGTATAACCGTATAACTCACTTGCTGAAGACGTGGGTTATTATGGTGACGACCAGCGGTGATCCCCAAGCGTTCAACTCTGCTGCTCCATTGTTGAGTCATAGCTGGCCTTTCAATATAATATACTACCTACGGGCCTTCGGATGACGCCTGCTATATTCCGGAAATGTTACTTGATGCCTCAACTCCGTGATTTGTACCTAGTATATTGCTTTTAAAATCTAGGGAGACCAAGTTCGGTCTTATGGTACCTGACATCGCCCCCTCGATTCTTGAGTTCCGTTCCGTTCGAAGTTTCACCCTTGGCCTCAGTCTGCGGCCGCACTGCTAGGCGCCACCGCAGACTCCACCGAAGCTGCACATCGCCCACCTCATCGCAGGCAGGAACTGGTTCTCGGAAGCTGCAGAAGCTCCTGGAAGCCCAGCCAGCCCCCAGAAGCCCGCCCCCCCCCAGGCCAATTTTGGGGGACGGCGGGGGTGGTGAATTTCCCAGTGGATGTTTGACACCCTCAAGTTGGGTCGGAGGGGGCAGCTAGGCAGCTCGCCTGCACAAACATGTCCACAGAAGCTCAGGTCACCCCCTTGTAGACCAGGGGAGAATCATTTTCAACCAAGGAAAGGGTTTGTCGGATGTGCCCCTGCCGCCATGGATGGACGTCATGCAAAGCGGGATTGGTTCATTGCTACTACCGATCACACTTGCCTGCAGTTACTACAAAACATCTTCCAAGTTTTGAGCACCAGCACCTTCAAGGGGGTCTCCAACAGACTACCCTACACTACTTGTGGATCTCCAGACAGGGCACCCCTTTGCAGGTCCAAGTAGATTCAACTTCTGCAAACGTGAATGCATTGACCCCATGCTTGGTGGTTCCAATTCTGCATTGCTCAAGATGATGTTCCGTAGGACCTAGAATCAACCTGCAAAGAACCTGCAAAGCCATGAGAGGTGCACTTAGAATCCCTTTCCAATTTCCTCTAGAACATCGAGAGGAACAACGTCATTAGGTCAGTACAGATGTTGTGGTTGCAGGATGTGGCAGGATGTTGGGTAGTTGGAGGTTGTGTCCGTCTTTTTGGATGGACACCCTGTGTGATTCCATCCATTTCATCCCATTTTGTGGTTCCTTGTAGGATTGGATCATCTTTAGAATCACCTGGTTAAGACTTACTAATTAGGGCTTTCCAGTGAGTCGACTATCTGATAGGCACCGATTCACTGTGTCAAACGACTGTCGACACGGAGCTCCATTGCCTCGTCAGCTACCTGGATGAGACAGAAAGAGACCACTTTTTGGAAGACGACACCTATGGGCTCCATTGATGCTCCAAACATATACATGCTGCAGAGCTCTTCAATCATGCATTCTGATTCTGATTCTGATTCGATGTCTTTTGTTAATGGAGGTCGTGTCCACCCCACTCAGTTCCAAAAGGGGATAGAAATAGTTCTGAGGCGACCCGTTCGGCCCCGAACAAACTGCTACCACGTTGCTTCGGGTCATTTCACCCCCCGTGTCCAGGACCTAGCCGTTTGGGCAGCCGAGTAAGTCCCTCGCCAGAATCCCTGCGAGAGCCGTGACTACGTGGGCGGGCCCAAGGCAATATAATGAAAGGATATAGGCAGCCAGTTGTTTGGGCTACACAGCAGGCACAGTCTGGAAGGTGTTCATCGGAAGATGCGGATTCTTGACTTTTTTGCACACAAGTCAGTGAACTTGGTTTTGATGTGAGCCTTGTGCGAAAACCTTGAAGTTCTCTCATGACATTTACCATCTTGCACTGTGTTTGGGGGCAAGAAGGGGCACATCCAAGGCAGGCAATCCTTATACTTGTATAAGTCAGTGAAATCACCGACCAGTTGCATCACATCACCTGGGTGCGTTTCATCCAGGATGTCGGTAAGTTGTACTTTATGCGGATGCATACGCCTGTAGTTAGTTCCTGCAGTATCGATTTCATGTGATGCAAACTGCACCAGGATTCATTCAGAACCCTTCCAGATGTTTTTTCTTTAAGAAACAGTTTGTGATCTCTATTTGAGAGATCTGGGCCATTGAGTGTTGCGATGCCTTTCACAGTCATACACTCTTTGGGTGGTCAAGTGCGAGAGGCATTCTGCTAAGGGCATGAGGGCCTTCCATGGCTGTGGGTATGTTGTGGCATGTACTTTTGGGCATCAACAGGACTTGCAGAAACTCGGGTTTTCATAATACCAGGTAGTCAACCCGCAAGAACATCATGATCACCTTGCATCGCACCATCCTATTTCGGTACCTCAGCATGCAGCATTCACTCCGCAAAATGACTTTACCTAAGCCTTCCAGGTCGGGTGACCGGTAAGGCGACCTGCTTGTCATGTTTGGCCACTGGCAAAACTTGTGCTTACGCTTGGTGTTGTGGTTGTTTGTGTCATTGTTTGTTGTTTGCTACTCTACCCTGGAACTAACATGGAAGCGGACAATGGCCTCTGGAAAGACCATTTACAAACAGGGACTTTTCCACTTCTATGTTAGTGAGTGGGAGGGTACTCATGCCTTGTTTGGTCAATTGGATTGGCCAGTCACTTTCGGGGCGATCTCCTCCAACATCCCCTTGGGGTGAAACTTACAAGGACTCGGCGTCGCCCCAGGCTTCGACGAGGGAGGCGTGGCGAAGAGCATCTCGGTGGACCAGAGCCCCTCCGCGGAGCACACGCCCAGAGCCCTGAAGTCAGACGAGGAAGGGGAGGAGGTGCGCCACGCCGACGTCGCCGCTGCGCTGACGTCGCGCCGATGACGTGCGCGCGCGCGCGCGCGAACGTGGGTTCGCACGTGCCGTCGGTGGGTCGGTTTTTTTCGGGGGGTCGGGACGAGGGGTTTACTGCGGTGCATGAGAGAGAATGGGCAGGGCAGAGGGGGATATAGAAGACTTGGACGTGACAAAGTCTAGCAGTTCCGTAAGTTTGGGTGATGAATTGAGGAAACAGGGGCGCTCCCAGCATCACATCCACATCCACCGCATGGGTCTTTAAAACCACTCGATGGAACTCCTGGGTTCGAGGAGAACAATGGACCGAACTTCCTTCCCAAGGGCCAAGGACGGCGTTTTCTTCCTTCCAAACTCGCCTCGAAAGACCGGCCGTGGGCACTCCCTGTACCTTGACACGAACTTTTGACCTGTGTATCCTGTGTGGGCTTGACACGATGCTTGAAAAAGGGCCAGCACCGATGGTCATGGTGCTGATTGGATGGAAAAGGCTGGGTTTTTCTTCATTTCCGCCGCAGGAAGATGCCAGTCCCAGACCTTGGAGCCCTTTGGACCGGATTTACCGGCGTCGGAATCTCCGTGAAGGGCGGCAGAATCTCCGTCCACGTCGACGCGGTTCGACGTCGATGGGGGCGTCGGAGTGGTGAGCCTTTTTGGGGGTCCACTAGAGCCACTTGGAGCCAGAAGCTACTAGTAGCGTCCTTGCTACTAGTAGTATTGGCCTCCAACCTAATAGCGATGGCCTCCACCCTAGTAGCTTCTTGTTCCGTATAGTAGTATGGCCAGGAGCTACTTGTAGCTTCTTGCTCCTAGTAGTGATGCCCTTTGTTCCGGGTAGCTTCTAGTGTTGATTCCCATATTCCCCAGTACCTGTTACGATGTAATGAGGGGCCTGGTGGGAGGCGTTGCGTTTACCGCTGAGACCGCCCAGTCGCGGTGATTTCGTTGCGACGGAATTGGTCGAACGTTGCGCCGGAGTGATCTTGAGCTATTGCTCGCCAGACGGTCACAGATTGGGAAGACATCATGCGAGTCATGTGGCTGGCCAAAGGGCTTAGAGTCTACCACTCAGGTCCCAGTCCAATGAACTGGGTACCAATGATGTGAACATATCCATATTCATTCCATATTCATGTTGATGTATACTCGCACACCCACAAAGAATCATGCTCCAGCACAGCAACTTTCAAGCCACTTAGCTCATCAGCAAGGAGGGAGTGAAACACTTAGGAACAGATTTGGCTACCTTGTGAACATGGCCTTGGGGCTCACCAGCTTGGGAAAGCCGCTGCAATACAAGCAAGAAAATGCACCTCGCAACACCAAATCCATGCGTGGTGACTTTCGCCTTCAGCTTTAATTCCAGAGCTGGCGGAACAATCCCGCACAATCTGCATGAGCTCTTGTCGTTGTGACAACACTCACAATGCCAACGACAATGACATTCACCCACAGCCACACTTCCACCCTCCACATCCACCGGGCAGCTCAGGTGTTCCGTTGCCGGGCGCGGTGCTATCTGCGCCAGCTGCAGGTGACGCAGGCCACCCGGCTCGGAGCAATGTTGCATGGGAACTTTGGGTGAAAGAGGAAACTGAAGCCTGGTTTTGCTTATATAAGGGGATTTGTTATTTTCTCTATGGGTAAATCCCTTCTGGGAAATAGCTGTTACTTGTTCCAGGTTCCCAAATCCAAGGAAGGGGATGCATGCAATACATGCAAAAGACTAAAGCCATAGGCTCAGAGTCTGGACCCGTTCCTCCGGGACACCCCGACAGACCTCTCCCTCATTTTCAAACGAGGCTATTGGTAGGATGGTAGACACTCCATGTCCGGCATATATGCCTACATTGACTCCCCCCTGGCAGCACCCCAATGGGGCGGCAGTCCTATGGCAGACATGGAGCGTCTGGGGTAGATGGTCGACACCTCAAACGGAAGGTCTCAGGGGGTGAGACTTTGTCCAGTTGCAAGCGCTGCCGAACCAGCGTGGTGTCGGCCGCAATATCCATCCACGGCTAAGACATCCGTGGGGGGGGAGGGTGATCCACACAGATCCAAAAAGACGCGGGAGTTCTCAATATATATATATATATATAACCCCCCCTTATGAATGAAGAGGGTGTTTGATTCAATTGGGGGAGGTGATGAATCAAGAGATATCAAGAGTCTACACTACCGGGCTGTTCCAAGGCTCTCTTGAATGTTATGATGCGCTTTTCTGCGCATCATCCACTCACTTGGGGGTCGACCACCCCGGTGCTTGGGTCAGGTGCTTTGTACCCCAAGTAAGTGTATCACACTCCTGTGCTGCTGGAGTGCTGGTGTATGATGTTTGTAACTTTAAAGATAGTCGTGAAGCTCCTCTTCATCGGTTCCTTCACCAAAGCCAAAGCCACGAACTTGCCACCGTGAGCGTTGGACTAGCGCGACCCTGTTGCAGTAATCTTGCCAATCGTTACAGCAGACCCTAAAGAAGTGGGCATGGGTGGTGATTTTTGGGCCAGAGTTAAACAATAACATCGCTGTCGACATGTGACATGTGACATCGCTCGACAGTCTGAGAGATTTTCAGAGTTCGGTGGGCCAGGAATCTGATCTTACTAAGTTTCCTGTCGATCTATCTCCAGCGGCTCCCACTCCTCGCGCCTTCCTTCACCGCCCAGATGCTCGTCGCGCCTCAGACTTCTCCCAAGTGGTGCCGCAGGCGGAGGTCCCGATGGATTCTGGGGTTTGTGGGAAATGGATCATGTCATGACTATAATAGACTCTTTTAATTTATAAGACATGATGAAACCAAATAAAACCTCATATATATATATATATGTTTGATACTCCTTTTTTGTTTCCTCAAACAGTGTGGACACACTAGGACTAATGGTTGAGCACCGGTGTCTAATCGAGGTGTTGCACGGGCGTGTCCGGCTAATTCGCTGCTATTTACAATACATTCATGTGCCTCTCAAAATCGTCGAAGTGCATTTCGACTGCGCAGGCTCGCAAAATCTGCGCCGGCGCGGTGGGTGCTTGTCGGGACTGCGCTCTCGTTGTGGTGCCGTGCGCATTTTCGGACATGATGGCTTTCCGTGGCAGGCGCAAGGGAACCTTCGTGTTTTGGTGGTGCAAAGTCGACCTTTCCTGACGGGCGCAAGGGATTGGAGCGGCTTTACTTCGAAGTGCAGATGTCGTGGCAGGTGCAGCACTTTGGACATGGTGGTGATCTTCGGCACGCTCTGATTTCCTGACAAGTGCAGTGAATCGTGACTTTTGGACATGTAGCTCGTTTGCAGGCTTCGTGGCAGGTGCGGTACTTTGTGGACCTTGAAGTGCAGATTTCGTGGCAGGCGCAGCACTTTGTGAACCTCCATGTGCAGATTTCGTGGTAGGCACATCACTTTGTGAACCTGAAGGAGAGCGGCTCGGATCTAGACACCATGGAGAGCGCTGCTCGGCTGTTTGGTTGAGTCCTCATTGGCGACTGCATTGAAGCACAGTGACTTTAAACAGAAATTAGTACATTGCATCCAGCATCATGCATCTCAGATTATATGAAGCACCCGAACTTCGTCAAGACGCTGAAAAGGAATTTCAACACTCCGGTGCCAGGTGTGCTGATGAACTGCCAGGATGGCTTCGCCAAGACCGCGAGCATGGGCATGATGGTCTGGGTTGTGCTCTTCGTCACTTGAAAGACAAAGTTAGTTCGAGACCTTCGGCATCATTTGGCATTGACTGAAGTTTGAGATAGCCTCTTTGGCTTCTCCGGCCTGGCTGTGACTCGAATGTTTAAGGTCATTGGTGTCACTCCGCTGCTCTATATCCCATCAGCAAAGCAAGACCGAGATGCTGATTGGAGGATCGTTGCACAAAGGGCACTGGATGAATACAGGCATATCTGACTCAGATTTTGTCATGCGTGGTAACCTCGATCTGACTCAGACTGACCAAGCTTGGCAAGATCATGGAGGCGAACGGCGCCCAGTGGAGGGCGACTCGTTCACTGGGTGGCCTGCTGGGTCATGCTGTCAAGGTCTTCAACCTTTTGGATAATTGCTGTGTCAATTTGAGTTTTGATTGAAACCAGTCATGCCAGACTTGAAAACATGTTGGAATTTGATTGCATGAAAAATGTTACAGTGCTTCTCTGCTCAGAATGGGTGAGTACTTCCCGCACCCCATCGATGTTGTGCCAATTCCGCCTCCACGACGTGACGATCAGCCTCAACCTGTCCCTCGAAAATCATTGTCAGCTCCAGCACCTCGACGTGCAGATTTCGTGGCAGGCACAGCGTATTGAAACTTTGTGAACCTCGAAGTGCAGATTTCGTGGCAGGCGCAGCACTTTGTGAACCTCTGTCCTTCCTACCTCCTCTACATAATGCTGTGCCACATCTGGCCACCTGTAGATAGGCATTTGTTTCATTAGTTTCTTTCTCCTCTCTTACGCTGTCACTGCGTTTGTGCACAAGGCAGTGACGTGCATAAACCACAGGGTTGCCTCTCCATGGCCGACGTCTCGCAGCGCTCTGCCTATCGCTTGCGCCGCACCGGGACACATGCGGCCAAATGGATGCAGGCAAGCGCAGCAAAGGCCTGTTCACACGCATGCAAGCCACGTCTCACTGCTGCTCGAGGATAAAGATGGCCATCGCTGGGATATGCATCACAAGCGTGCCGTGCGTTGTGGCCTCGGTGCTTTCAAGTTGGTTTGCGCAGTGGACGACGAAGGTCTCGTTCTCAAGTTCAAGTTAACGCTGGAAAAAAACAAGAACCAGTGGTCGCAGTGTTGCTTGAAGGAACAGGAAATTTATGATGCCCCGACTGACGCATGGGGCGGACGCCTCAGTGGAAGAAGTGCTGTGCGCCCCCAGCGGGCGACGTGCGTGCCGCAGCACATTCAGGACATGTTCAAGAGCAAAGACCATGGTGTTCCACCCGGGGGCTGCAAAGCTGCCAGCCTGATCTCCAAGGTCAGAGTTTCCCATTCGTCATCGTGACAGCTTGGTGCATTACTACGGTGATGTTTGGATGACTGGTGCTCTGGATAACTCTGCTTCTGGTGCCCTGAAATTCAAGGACCCACAGATATGTGTGTTGTCATGGCAGAGAAATGTGATGTTGCCGGCGAGCACATGTTGTGTCAGCTCTGCTGCTTCGGTGTTTGCACTCCTGCTAGTGCCGATCATGTCATCCACTTGCTCACGCACTCACCCACCCACTCACCCACCCACTCACCCATGCACTCACCCACCCTCTCGCTCTCGCTCTCGCTCTCTCACTCTCACTCTCTCACTCTCACTCTGACTCACACCCCCTCACTCAGCACCACCGCCGCCATCACCGCAGTCCCCGCCTTCATCACCAGCATCACCTCTCTGGACCCCAATGCGTCTAGATCTCTAGACTTTCTGCTGCTACACCGACCTCACAGACACTGTTTGGGGTCTCTTGCTTAGAGTCTACATTAGATGGCCTAACCTACTGCTTTGGTTGGTGGATTGTATGGAAGGGATACCCCATGTCGCGCAGAACTCCTGGAATCTACTCTCCCTATGACATACCCCCCAAAGACAATCATGCCATCCATGGAGCATGATGCGAAAAACGCTCAACCCAGGTCATGTTCGCTTGGAGGGTCCATGGACCTCGTATAGGTCAAGTGGTTTTGCCGCCAGCCTTGATGGGGATTTCGGGAGGTTTTGTCCTCACGGTTCTGTTCAGGTTGGTCAAGTTCGGTGAAGCCTGGTGAGCCAGATGTTTTGTTTTAGTCATTGAGTCAGAACGCATCAAAACCAGCTCACCAGGACTCCAGGAGCAGAAGGACTCCGTTCTCATATATAGGATCCCTTGTTTAAAGCTTAAGGTGAGTTCTCAGCCGATGGCAAGTTCCGAACGGTTCAGGTCTGGACGTGGTCATCCCTCACAACCGGTTTCGAGTGTTGGGAACCGGGTACTACCGAGGTATAGTAGGAACGGTTGGGCGGGCCGAGCGAGTTCGGGTCGTCCAAGTGGTGGGAAGAACCACGCATTGCATCAAGCGCAGAGGCTGCATGGCCACCCCTGAAAACCACGGTGCAAGTATGGTGCAGGTGTCAAAACGTGTGCTTCAATTTGCACGTGATGTCACGCGTTTTTCTGTGTTCATGGCAACGTGGCAACGGGTGCTGTCTCTTTGCTTCGGAACTTCTTTCATCGGAAGACGCCATGACCTGACCGGCGCCAACGGGTCGGCCAGGGCGAGAGCCCGCCTCGGCTGCTGTCACCGAGCCGCACCGCCGACACCGAGGCGTTGCTCGGGTCGACCGGGTCGGTGGAGGCTCGAAGAGCCATTTGGGTCGTCATGGATGGATGGGGATGGATTTGGGGGCTGGAAGACAGCATAGCAGCTTCTATATAACTGGATTGATTGTGTACTTGATGATCAGATTTGAAATCTCGAATGGATGGGGAAGGAGGATGAAGGTTTCAACTGCTCACATCCCGTGTCAGACAGGGAACTTCGGTCGAAGCCATGGACCCACGATTCCGTGCGGGGGCGATTCGGAGCGGCGGCGACTGAGGGTCGCTGGGGGTGTCCCGCATTCTCCATGATTCTCTACTGAACAGGGAGTCAAGGAGCTACAGAGACTTCCCCAACCCCTTGAAAGATTTGGATCGAAGATTTTGAGGGCTGACATGGTTTATAGTAATTAGCATAGGTGCCAAACTGGGTGTGGAAATGCATCATCTCCCAGCTCCGAGGAAGACTTGAGGAATAGTTTAAGTTTGCTTTCACTCCTTTACTGAGGTCACAGCCTCAGTTGTGGAGCTGGACGCTTAAGAACAAAAACATCAGTTCTCGGCGTGAACTCCTTGCCTACAGATGTTCCACATGTATCCAACGTATCTATACCAGCACCACCCAGTTGCTGGGTGGTTATTGGAATGGAACATATAAAAAAGTAACAGTTCACCCAGTTCCTGGGAGGTGCTGGTGTATATACGCATGGCACAAAGTCACATGGACCCTGACCATCGCATGGCGCCCCGCAAGACGGTCTTCCTCTAGCTGCACCAGTGGTTTTCAGGGCCCACGCCCGACTCCATGCCCGTTCACCTTCCAGACCATTACAAGAACAGTTGACCTGGTTTTGTAGTGTAAAAGCCTTGGGTCTTCAATGAAAAACCATGATCCCAAAAGGTGGCCAAGAAGCCTAGGGGATAGCTTGGGTTTGTCACCTGTAGCTGTCAGTAACCAGTTATCACTATTTACTAACAAGACATTTACTAATCATCATCATCCACTCTTACTGCTGCTAATGGAATAGCTTCCAACTTGCACCCTTGGCCGCTATAGACCGCAGGCCTTGGCTCGTCTACGCAACGATCAGTTGGACACGTCACTGGGCGAAGCTGGCGATTAGTCGATCCGTATAGCCCAAACGCGACCCTGGACCCTCATCTGGAGGGGTCGGAGGGGTCTCAAATCCGCTTTTGAGGGACCGGTCAGCCTGTGAACGGAGCGTCTGGGAGTATATTCCGTGGGCTGTGTTTTGGTATAGAAATTTGACATGTACCGAACAAAGGGATCAACTCAAAGTCTCAGGACTCAACTCAAAGTCTCAGGAACCGTCGTTGTGAAGAACAGTTTCCCATTTCCAACAGTCGAGAAGCCAATTGTCACGGTTTTTGAGAACGAGCTTTACTTGGTCCGCGGCGCTGTCGATCAAGAGTTTTTTGAAGGGTTGCCTCAGCGTTGCTACTCAGCCGGACATCGTCCACTTTCAAGAGCTCCACATGTCATTCGCATGTCCTTCGTTGCTATGCATTTGTGCGAATGCCTTCCTGCTCCCTTTCGCAACATATTATTTTCTCTATTTAACTTTGCGCTTGCATGTTTACTGGCAAACACCATTTCTCAAAATAATTTTCACCATTAAAGGTAGCCTGGCCACCCGGCTTTGGGGTCAAAACCGGGTTTTTGACATATAAACGTATTGCCGGTTTTGGTGACATCAATGACTTTTCATGACTTCCCCTGATTTGCCCACCTCATGTCCTCCCGATCTGCGAACCTCGGCGGCGCCTTTTCTCGTCCAAGGCAAGCGCCATTGAAGTTGGCATTGGCTTGGAGAAAGAAGAACTCTGGCACGATGTCGAAAGTGGCCAGGACTTGAATGGAAGGGAGATTTTGGTGGATGGTGGCCTTGGGGCTTTCTTTTGGTGGCTCCAACTCCAGTCGACATGTTTCTGCTAGCTCCCCGAAATGCGACGTATCAATCATGTCAAAACAAATCAAAACAACAATTTTGGATGGCTATATCAGCAACCTCTAGCAGCTAGCAGGTCTCTGTAGCCATTTTGGCTCAAGGTTCTTTGATTTAAAATTTCAGAGTATCTACCTTTCGATCTCATACGAGAAGACATCTCACAATGTCTAGTCGTATTCGCGATGCGATCAAGAAACAATTGGAGGTTGGCAGTTCTGGAGCTGATGCAGCTGCTGGCATCAAGATCTCAGAACTTGCAAAGTCATTTGGTGGGCTGACAACAAAACCTCAGCCTGCTCAAGATATATCTGGTGCAGCATCTAGGAAGCAAGCAGTTCCAATCGCTATAAGTTGTCCTGATCATGATTGCCCTCCATCATTGGACGAGCAGAATTTGGACGAAGCGGCTTTGCTATGTTCAACGATTGGAGGTTCGACGATATCTCCGTCTATATTCAATCTGGAGACCCTTGGGACAAAGCTTATTGACAAGCTTGGGTCATCAATGAAAACGACTGTTCTGTCACGCATTGCCCTTCGAATCGTATTTTTGTTGATGGAAGTCGCAACTCTTGGGTGCTTCACAAGAAGCATGCCTACAGAGAAGTATGAACAGGCTGGATCAACCATTGATGTCTTGCGTAGGAGGATATTTACGGCTGCTGAACAGCAGGTCTCTTCCGGTGTAAAAGAGTCGGACATCTTCCCCCAATGGAGTTCGATTCATGCGGTTGCGGGCTCGGCAGCATTGATCATTGGTCAACTCATTGCTACCTTTTTAAACTTCCTCTTGCAGGTGACAAATCTTGGCTTTGGTCCACTGAACAGAGTGGACGCAAAGAGTTGGTTGGAATTGTGCTGCAAGCGCTGCAAGGGCAACCTGTTCCTATAAAACAAAGAACAAGAGCTGGGTTTTGACATGACCTATACAAAAAAAGGTTTCGAAGAAAGTCTTTAAGGCTAGAATCCTCAAGACATACGCAAAGCTTCGTAAAATTCGTCAATGTGGCGTCGCCAAAATCCACAAGCCACGACTAGTCAGAGCCTCAGCTTTTGCAACGCTTGCCTACGCATCTCAGGTGGTTGTTCCCAATGGATGTGAATTAAGATCACTTCGTGCAGCAACAGCAAAGGCAATAGGAGCAGGTCGAACCTGTGAATCTCCTTATCTTTCCCTCATGTTGACCAGAAAAGACAACCTTGATCCTGAATTCAACATTGTATTAAACGCCCTTCTCACACTCAGAAGGTTGTTCTGTAAGCCTAGCTACCCTAAACAGCAGTTTTTGAACATGGTCAACAAACCTGGTGCTGCATATACGAATGACATCATTTGTAAGTATAGTTTCAATATCTCCCCAATGTGCCCGTTTTGTGACCAGTTAGATAGTCGCTCGCACCGTTTAAAATGCACTGCCCTCACTCCTTATTGCATGGCTCACACCGTTTCACGTCAAACTTTAGAGCGCATGCACCCCATAGCAATCGATTTTGGTCTCGAATATGTGCCTCATGGTGTTTGGCAACTATGGGAAAAACTGCAAAACCGCAAGCTGCGGATCACCAAGCCGCGAAGGGATCCTACGGTCTTTACTCTTTTCACAGACGGGACATGCACTGACCCAAAAAGTTTATTAATTCGTTTATCAGCCGCAGCTTTGAACATCAAAAAAGGCCCATTTATTTCTAAAAATATTCAGGCCTCCTTAGTACCAGGACTTGAGCAATCCAGCGCAAGAGGGGAATTGTATGGGATCATTTTGGCGTTGGAAAAGTTCTTTGCTTCACACATTTACACTGATTAGCAGAATTGCGTAGATAAGATTCGTCTTTTGCAGACTCACGGTTACGTTGTTCCTCCCTCATGGAGCAATCAAAATTTGTGGAAGTGTATTGCAGATCTCTTGGCAGATCGCGGAGCACATGTTCATGTTGAGAAGATCCAAGCGCATGCAACTTTGGACAAGCTGCAAGAACCAATTCGCGAATTGTGCTGGCAAAACCACCAAGTTGACCGCGCAGCTAAATCCGTGCTTCTTTTGAGAGCACCTTGCCAAAGACTGTATAAGCAAACTTTAAACAAGTTCATTGACCAACGAGCTCGTTTGCATAATTATCACAAATTCTTGGTTTCTGCAGCGAACCATCGTTTTTCACTCACCGAAGACAAGGATAAAAAGTTTTCGCTTAACCCTCTCATCTACAGACAATGTACTTATTCTTGACATCGACTGGGAGAAACGCGACCAGGTCTGTCAAACACAAGACAACTGGCCAACAGCGTTTATTGATGCCTTATTGATGGGAGATTTTGCTGCGCTGGCCTCATGGCGAGCCTGTTTGTCCTGAAAACGATATCCCTTGGTGCGAATTGCATATCGACTTCATTGCGCACGCACGTACTCTAGCCCCAACACTCATTCCTGGGACTAAGAAGTGTGGGGTCACTGCTAGGTACGCTTCAAAACACAATCCGCTTGTGTATCACGTCTCTCCCACTTTGGGACGGGACATTAGCACCTTCGCAACTTGTTTCAAAATGCTTGTTTGAAAAGGGGTCATTGCCATGCCTTCGCATATTGTACCAAAGCTTTGTCACCACGCAGATTAGGCTTTTCTGCAGTAAAGCCTTGCATTGCGGCCCGGCCTTCACTTGTAGGTGGCCTTAATGCTGCACGCTGGTTTCAGAACACGCTGACTAGCACAAAGAAAGCTCGGAACGATTTGTCCTTCACGTTGACGACGCCACCGCTTTTTCAAATTCGTAATTAAATGCTTTGATGTACTTGAACCCGCAACCAGCTTTGCTTTCGTTCGGCCACACCCTTAGTTTCTTGCCCTCGTGCCTTCCGTGCATTCGTGTTTTCTCGCTGTAAAGTGTTCCTGCATTTGGGACCAACCAAGTTGTGCCTCGGTGTCAAATCATTGCAACGAGGAAAGAAAGAAAAGGTTGTTGGGGCTACACTCGGCACCGCGTCGTCCGTCCGCGGCCAACGGAGCCGGCGATCGACCGGAACGTGACTATGCTGAACTCAGTGAGCCACCTTGGTCATGTGCCACCTGTTTTAGACAAGAGGCTTTTTGAGAAATCTTTCATTGCGCCAGAGGCTGGGAACATAATCAGCAGGACTACATCTCCCTCTTCAAAGCATTCCATCCGAGGATCGGAGTGCCGAGCAGCAAAGGGTTCTGGGCCTTGTTTGAGAAGCGTCCTGGGTGAGAGGAGAATTCTGTCAGCACCAAGAAGTGGCCATGCTTCTTTCTTCAAGCAGGTGTTGAGGCCGGAGATGTTGTTACAGGAGGTTGCGCTTGGATTGAAGGCCCTATTGGATCACCCCAATACCAAGGGCTATTTGATTGGAGGAGGAGAGCTCACAACCCCTACGGCCCAGAGTTTCGTGTGGGATCCGCGGTTGAAGGATCAGATGAGAAGCTCCGGGGCTAGTTTCATGTGGAACAAGCACGCGCCTTATCTGCCAGTGCCGATGGATGTAGCCAGGTAGTCGCCAAACGTGAAGCAGACTGCCATCATCTTCACAAGAAAGGCCGCTGCCAAGTGAGATCCATGTAAATCTCACGAAGCACGACATTCCACTGACGAAGGAGAAGAAGCACTCTGCAAATAACACGTTTGATACCAGAATTCAGATGCTTGCAAATTGGCAGGTTTCAATCTTTGTCCCACCCAACCTTGATCGACCAGCTGTTGCACGTTTTTATGTTAGTCCCCAATCTCTGGAAACTCCCATGAATCACCTGTATGAAAGGATTCGTGAGATGCGTGTGATCGTCCGCGAGTGAGAGACCAAACAAGCTTCATTTTATTTAGGATTTTGATGGATTTTGCACAACAAAACGAGGTCAACCATTGTTCAATTGTCTTGGAAGGCGAACGGGCATTGTTCTTGTTGATCACTGGAAGGTGAGATGCACCAACAAGCTCCAGCCAGCAAGAAAAGTAATCGACTGTAACCCAGCTGTGCAGCCCAACAGCAGATAGCAACTCCCAGAGTGACCAGGGCCCAGACCGTGGTGTCGAAGGACTGTGACAAGCAACACCCAAAAACACCTCAGCCTGCACGACGACGACGAGTGCTTCCTGTGCCGCATCCTCGACAGGTTGGCTTCTGGCAGCTGGAAAGGGACGGGGGCATCATTTTGAAAAGTGGTGCTGTCATAGTTCAGCCTGGTTTACTGAGTTTGTTTTGAGTGAATCGCCTTCTGGATGTATTTCCCGGCTCCTTAAACAAATCCAAGTCAGGTTTTTGTGTTGCGTGTAGTTTTGTTTTTCCCCAAACAGTTTACTGTTGGGGCTCTATCTTAGAAAGAAAAGAGGTGGCCACACTCACTGGCCGCGCCCCTGAACTCTGTGGCTGGGCTCTGTGGCTGGGCTCTGTGTCCAGGCCTTGTCCTCCTCTTGCCCCTGAACTCTGTCAACTCTGTGGCTGGGCTCTGTCTGGGCTCTGTGTCCACCTCTTGTCCTCGTCTTGGCCGCGCTCTGTCAACTCTGTGGCTGGGCTCTGTGGCTGGGCTCTGTGTCCAGGCCTTGTCCTCCTCTTCTCCTCCTCTTGAACTCTGTCAACTCTGTGGCTGGGCCCAGGCCTTGTCCTCCTCTTGGCCGTGCCGGGCTCTGTGTCCAGGCCTTGCCCTCCTGTTGTCCTTCTCTTGGCCGCGCCCTTGAACTCTGTCAACTCTGTGGCTGGGCTGTGTTGCTGGGCTCTGTGTCCAGGCCATGTCCTCCTCCTCTTGGCCTCGTCTTGGCCGCGCCCCTGAACGTGGCTGGGCTGTGTGGCTGGGCTCTGTGTCCAGGCCTTGTCCTCCTGAACTCTGTCAACTCTGTGGCTGGGCTCTGTGTCCAGGCCTCTGATGAACTCTGTCAACTCTGTGGCTGGGCTCTGTGTCCAGGCCTTGTCCTCCTCTTGTCCTCCTCTTGGCCGCACCGGGCTCTGTGTCCAGGTCTTCTGTTGTCCTTCTCTTGGCTGCGCCCCTGAACTCTGTCAACTCTGTGGCTGGCTGTGTGGCTGGGCTCTTTGTCCAACTCTGTGGCTGGGCTCTGTGTCTAGGCCTTGTCTCCTGAACTCCGTCAACTCTGTGGCGAGGGTCTGTGTCCAGGCCTTGTCCTCCTGGCCGCGCCCCTGAACTCTGTCAACTCTGTGGCTGGGCTTTGTGGCTGGACTCTGTTTCCAGGCCCTGTCCTCCTCTTGTCCTCCTCTTGGCCGCGCCCCTGAACTCTGTCAACTCTGCGGCTGGGCTGTGTGGCTGGGCTTTGTGACGCGCGCGCGCTCTGACATACGCTCCAGAAAGGCGCGCTCAGAGCACGCTCTACAGAGAGAAAGACAAAGAAAGATAAACTTAAAGAGAGAGAGAGAGAGAGAGAGAGAGAGACAGAGAGAGAGAGACAGAGAGAGAGACAGACAGACAGACAGACAGACAGAAAGAAAGAAAGAAAGAAAGAAAGAAAGAAAGACAGCTGGGCGAGCGCTCGCCCGCGCAATCGTGTGCTATGGACGGTGCGCTCACGCTCCAGAAAGACGCGCTTAGAGCGAGCTCTGTAGAGAGAAAGACAGAAAGAGAAACTTAAGGAGAAAGAGAGGGAGAGAGAGAGAAAGACAGCAGGGCGAGCTCCGCGCGCTCGTGTGCTATGGACGGCGCGCTCCTGCGCGCTCTGAAATACGCTCCAGAAAGGCGCGCTCAGAGCGCCTTGCAGAGAGAAAAACAGAGAAAGCGAAGCTTAAAGAGAAAGAAAGAGAGAGAGAGAAAGACAGCAGGGCGAGCGCGCGCGCTCTGAACTCCAGAAAGGCGCTCTCACAGCGCGCTCTGCAGAGAGAAAGACAGAGAAAGAGAAACTGAGAGAGAGAGAGAGAGAGAGAAAGAGAGAGAGAGAGAGAGAGAGCAGGGCGAGCGCGCGCACGCTCGTGTGCTACGGGCTCGTGTGCTATGGACGGCTTACTGGGCTCTTGTCCTCCTCTTGTCCTTGTCTTGGCCGCGCCCCTGAACTCTGTGGCTGGTCTCTGTGGCCGAACAAATAGCGATGTCAATGCCGACAAAAATTCATTGATGAAGCAGTTTGCTCTTGGGGTGAAAGTAGGGCGTGCCAAGAAATCGATTTTTGACTAGTATTGGTCAAAACGAATCGTTTTGAAACTGTTTGGGGTCTATGCTTGTATACTCTTCTTCAGGAAAGAATAACAGGTGATGTAGCATTGAGTCTGCTGGAACCAGTGCTTGGATAAGTTTGATCTAGCCAACTGAAGCAATGCAAAAGCAGTCAAATTAAATAAATCAATTAGTTGCATCTGAGGCCTGCTAAATGACAGTGCGTTGACCACCGAACAGGGCTACCCTGCTTGACCACCGAACATGAAGAAAATGCATTCCGAATCGGAACCTGAACGAAGGGCTCCGGACCGATCGGGCCCGAGCTCGGACGGAAGGGTTTCGGGTTTCGGGTCCGGACCCCTGTTCCGTTCTGACCCCTGTTCCGTTCTGACCCCTGCCATGCGAGCAACCCCCAGTGCGGAGTCTTTGGGTGGTCTGCCCAGACATCCGGCCCTCCAGGCTGGTCTTGGATCCGAGCAGTCCCAAGCGGATGGCGTTCGAGGCGAACGAGCACCGCGGGGAACCGTGGGGGGAGAGAGAGAGCTTCCAGTCAGTTTCACGTAACATGGTGCTTATCAGAACAATGTTCTCCATGTGGATTTTAAAACCATCTAAAACCTCTTCCTGTGTATGCCGGTTCACAGAAATTAGGACCTTCATCTACACCGACGAACGTGTCGGACTGGTTGGGACATCCAGTCAGGATGTTTGGGACAGATGTTGACATCATTCTCACAAGTTGTCCGCAGATGGCAGCAGTTTCACCGCATCGTTCGTGTGTCCGAGGATGCCTTAGAAGTTGCGATGATCCTAGGGAACAGTCGTGAAGATCCTTCTTTTGTCTCATTGGAGTCGATTTCATTGGCCTATGATTCTGCCAGGAAAGTCCGGGGTCTATCCTGCCAGGGTAAGCATCAACAATCTTCAACAAGCAATGCATAAATATCATAAATCAGCAGGATGATGGTGTCACCACATGTGAAAACCACTCATTGGAGAATGGAGAGTGTCCCATGGATCTTTGTCAGTTTTGTCTATTCCTACACTATAGTTGAATGTTTTTGTGTCTGCGCATGAGCCTCACATGAACCTTGAATAGCCTCTTTGCCGACATGATGAGTCCACAAGAGCCGCAAAACTCTTGGACCAACCGGACCAACCTGCTGAACATCCATGTCTGAGACGCACTCGGCTTCAGCGGCAAAACGAACACCCAGACGCACTCACCGTCTGGCTCAAGTAGGTCTGACACTGCTGGACTCCGGTCGATCCTCTGTTCGATCCGGTGCTTCCTATAGTGACCATTCCGGTGCTCAGAAACCAGCTGTGAGGGTCCTAAAGCAGTCTGTTGGAGGGTGCTGGGATGCCAAGTCTATCCAAAACATACTGCCGAACTTGGCTGGAGACAAAAGAATGCCAATTCCGGCATGATGCACATGTAAGATCCAGGTGTGCACTCCAGTTTCAAGCGCTCTTGTTTTCCCCCCACCTGCACCACTGCTTCACCAGTGCCCCTTGCTTCCATCCCCGTTAAGGGTAGCGCAGAGCCCCTCGCCCTTCCGGCGGAACAGACTGGAGTGGCAGGTCTTTGGTTTGGTTTTGATCGTCTATGACCTCTTTTGGCTTCCCATGCAGGCGAAACCGGGCGTCGCGTCGACGTCGTGACGTCGTGGCGGTGACTGAAACGAGTGGGAAGACGTGGTGGGAAGCGAGTCGAGTGTGGCGTGGCTTCCAAAAGCGCCAGTCTTGTTGGCGGCAACTTGTAAAGGGATGAACTTTGCAGTGAGAGATCTTCTTCAAAGATTTTAAGACTAACCTACCACCAATGGGTGTCCAAAGTCCGATGGAGACCCATATAAGCAAGGGGCTGGGTGGTCCGGCCTGGTGGCCCTGATTTCGAAAGCAGCTGGAAGGTGGTGTTTGGTGGGATTGGTGGAGAGTTGGATTCATTCAGTGGATTCGACCTGCCAAAGAATTGGGGTCTCAAAGACCAACTCATTCCCGGTGAGTTCCTGGCACTATGCAGGCGTATATATGGAATATCTGCCTAAAGTGACCCCGTTTCAACCACTCCTACATATATAAATATTAGCCATACATGGAGTGTTTATTTGGATGTATAATCTAAGTTTCAACCGTTTTTACTCGAACAGTGGTCGTTCGATCGGGCATTGATGCTTTGGGCGGAGAATCTCGTCTTGGAGACAGTCCAGCCAACACCGTTCCCAGACACGAGGAGTCTGGCACCATATGACAACATGACATGTATTGATTGACTCCTTTTCAATCACCCCAATTGGAGGTAATATAGGGAACACCCCCACGAAACAAGAACAGGTCGATGTCCGGCATCGGGGGGCAGACAAACGCCGCGTGCGGCGCGGCGTGCGCGCCGCGTGCGGCGCGGCGTGCGCGCCAATTGCGCGGGCCGCTGGGCCGTCCCTTCCACCAATGGGAAAAGGTGTCGTTTGGGTCCTTGCACCCCCTGCTTTTTGGTGGTGTAGGTGGAGAAGATCCAACCCCTGCGTTTCGGCAGGAGCCAGGGCCCATCAGGGCCATAAGGATTCTTAGGGTAATTAGGTTAAGATCTTAGCAAATTTGCCAAAGATCGAATTACAGTAAGAAGTCTGAGTGTTGACCCCCCATCCTGTGAGCATCCCCTACAGGTCCAGTCGGACCCGAGTCCAAACGTGGTCCTTGACCTGATACAGTGGTGTTTCTGTATGATCAAGTCTACTACAGTATAAGAATCCGCACCCTCAAAGACATATATATACGGTTTGGATGGATTTGGTTCGGGTCCGGACCCCTGCGTTTTCGGTGGTCCGACCTTTCTGCGGAGAGCCCGGACTCGGATTCTTAGGGTAAACTGACCTCATGGGTGAGTGAGTGGATCTTGTGGTGCCTCAACACCGGCGGCGACCAACGGGGGGCCTCTCTCGCGGAGTACCGGGCGCCAGGTCTTTGATCCACCGGGGAGTACCTTCACGGAGGTCATGGGCTGGATGTCCAGTGGCCTGGCAGCGGATGGGGTGCGGACGGAGGGGGCTTTGTTCGGATGGGACGACAGCGGAGGGGAGGACGGAGGGTGATTTGTCCACGATGGGACACCGATGGAACGGTTTCGGCCGACAGGGTGGGTGGCTCTCTTTGATGAGCCTTGAAGCCGAAGGCCGAGAAGACCATGAAAGGAGTTCGGTGGACTTGGGTTTGTCATGAAACATCCTGATTAAAGCTACGGTTGTTCGCGATTGGGTGTGTCATGAATCAATGGCGGGCGAAAGAAGGTTGGCATATTGTTTGGGCTTGTCAAAAGTGGGACACACAGATGATCGGTCTATGTGGGTACAAGTAAGGTGAAGAGGAACATGGGGATGGACTTCTTGGATGACGGGTTTCTGTGTGATACTCCTTTGGAGTGAGCCAGGGTGTGGCATCCAACATGAGGTCCTCGTAGTTCTATTTTTGTACCATCCCTTCAACAAAACGTGAAAGTGGACCATCCCCTGCGTGTAGAAGATGTCATACTCTTTCCCATTGTCCACTTCCCCTGCTTGTTTCAGCGAGGGTATATGAGGGTATCACTTAAAATCAGGGTTTGTGATCTCTTGCAAATGCATGTGCCTTGGTTCATGGAAGACTTGAAACAAACCCTGATTGCTTTACCGTGTACTCCCCGTCTTGCTTTACCCCTTCCGGCGGTTGACTCCACGTAGAAGAGTGCAACGGTTTTTTAGCGGACACTCTCCATCGGTTAAATGCATATGGCTTGAGTGGCACACCCGGGTGCAGCCAAACTGACCATGACCTTGGTCTTGCTTACCAGCACCCGAAACCTGCCAGACACACCACGTCTGCAAAAGTCACCAGAGGAGACCTGTAGAGGCGAGTGCTGGTAGGGTGATTCTAAGTGATTCTTATTCAATGGGTGAATCCCCAACCCTATATATAGTTTAGGGAATAGGTTTATAACCTGGTTTTGCTTAAGGCATCTTAATTGAGGCAATTTTTTGTGTATATATTTTTCCCCGGTTCCTAAATCCAAGTTAATGTTTTCACTGGTAGCACAAATCCAAGCGAAACAGCGGTCTGGCTGAACGACATGAGTGCACCCCAACGCGAAGCCTGGAGCGCATGGGAATAGCTCAATCATGCCTTTGGAACCCCAACCGTCCATGGGATGAGCAAGTCTCCCGTTTGGGCTCCGGGCCTACCTCCATTTCGAAGATGGGACAGGGGTGGGTGCCAGGGGGGGGTCTAAGCACCGAACCTGAGGACGTGGGACAGGAGCCCTAGGGTCTATACATACACACCATGACGTCACTCCCCTTCTGACCGCCTTCCGTTCGATGAGTTTGACACATGGGAACGACCTGCATTTTTAAGCGTGTAATATCCTGAGTAAAACAGCTGGTTGCTCGGTAGAGACTCAGACATACTCAGACTATTAAAATCCGTCTCGAAAATTAGCATTGGTTGGTGGTTGGAAGGTGGGAAGGTTGGAAATGGCTCACTTCTTGTTTTTCAGGGGGTGGGGTGCACCGCTTGTTTTCAGGTGTCTACTGGGCGGTGGACATTCCCATGAGCCTCCTCGTGGGACACCTCTCGTACCTTGGCGAAAGAAATGTACCTCGAAAGACGAGACCGCGAAATGGATGGAACGAGCGGCCGCTCGCGGCCACTCGTGCTGTCCGGCCATACGAATCGGCGATACATCGGTCAGGCGCGGCATCATTGAGATGAAGGTCCGGGTGATCGCACGCTTGTACCTTCGAGGCGGTGGGAGTGCTGGGACGGTGGGCTTTTGCGGGGCCGGGCTGAGCCGCTGAGCCCGGGCTCAGCTTGGGCGCGAGAGAGTTACCGCGCTTTGGGTTGCACCCGGGGGGGGTGGTGAGATAGGTGGCCTTTTGTGGCGTTTTCTTTGGGGCGAAGAGTTTTCATGGAAGCATGCAGCATGCAGCAGATTTAAAGGTGGAAGGTGTTTGTGAGAAGGTGGAAGGTGTTCTTCAATGACTGCTGCATATTCTCGTGAGGCATTCTTTTTGGATGGGAAAGCACCTTTTCCCCAGACGGACTGCCTTTTCCTTTTTTTTCGGCCACACCAAAGAGCTGACCTCTGAACCCCATCAACACCCGGCGCCAGGATGGTTCTGGTTCGACCTCACGGTGGTCTCAGTGGATTGGGTCTTGAACATCATGGAGGTGGCCGCTCGGAGGTACAAGTCAGACAAGCGCTGGAGCACGCTGGAGCATCCGGGAGCATCCTGGACCTGGGTGACCCTGGGTGCCCCCCTGGGTGCCCTGTCTGGAGACCTAAGTGTACTACACCAGCACTCTCCTGGCCAGGCTATTAGTTGAGGGTTGTTGGACCTGTAGAGTCTGGTCCTGGTATATATATATATATAGTAGGATCTAGTACGGTTTTCCATTGGTGACCCGTTGGAAGCAGCTGGTACCTTGGAATTGGGCATCGTTGCCTCAATCCAGGCGAGTGCCACACCTGGCTGTGTGTGGAATCGGTGCCTTCTTTTGAAAAGAGCATGACAGGATGGGTTTCTCAGGAGGGCGGCCGAGGTGAATGGGTGAAGATGGTGATCATGAGATGGCATCGTACCGGTCGTGCCATGTGGTGGGCCATCTCCAGTGACCCTTTTACTCCTAACTTAGACCGCCCTTCATTTTTGTCCCAGTACTGCCAAAAGACATTTGAAAGCATTGTTGTTCAAGAAGGAAGACCTACTATATATATATATAATCCAGGCAACCATCAATCAAATGGAAAAACATCACATTGTAGATCCTAATCCCGGTGCAGGAGCTTTTGGAACTGGCAGGGACCCTTGAATTAAAACATCGCAGCCAAGGTCAACAACACCAAGAACGTGGGAGGCGCCCGCGTCCACGGTGGGGTCTTTGTGTAGCCTTCCAAAGCCACCCAACACAACAGGTACAGTTTCAGAGGTTCCATGGCACAAGTTACCCCAAGGCCTGTGGTTTAGTAGTGGACCCCCAGTAGATAGCGGATGGGGATTCCCACCAACCATAGCCAGTGGCAAGAGTTTTGTGGCGGACACTTCCAAAAGACTGTAGTGGAAGACGCGCTTAGCAAGTTGCGGGTGCTTAAGAATTTGCACACCATGTGATCCAGAAGAGTAGCCGGGCTAGAGCTGAAGTCAAGTTCAGATCAAGCGATTTATAGCACTCCAGCGCTCGCAATGAACCTGTGAGTAGAATCCACTGTGCGCATCAACATCATCAACTCCCCCAACTCACTGTGGAACCCGCTATGAAGCTCCAAACTTGCCATACACGGGATCTGCCAGCTGCGCAGTCAAGTGTTGGCCTTTTCATCTAAAGAACCAGCCAAAAGGATCCCAATTTAGGCATCCAAGGTCTTGGAAGATCATGTGGCAGGAAGATCATGGAAGCTCCAGGTCTCGTGTTTTCCCCTCACACCCAAACATACCCAAACACCCAAGCACATACCCTACACCCAGAGATGCACATATACCCACACATGTTGCCCCTCACACCCAAACATATACCCAACCGTCCCTCATCCCACGGGATCCCATTGGGCGCAGGCATCAGCGCCTTACGCTTGGGCAAGGGCGTCCGAGTGCTGCGCGTCTTCCGGCTGATCCGCGTTCTCAAGGGCGGCGGCATCCTACAGGATCGCCCGACGGGCGGGCGGCGGCGCTCGGCGTTTCATGGCTGATGTAGAAGGTCCCTTCCCGGCCCGCGGCGTTGGCGTTCAGCCGAACGAAAGTGGTGGAGCGAACCCTCCAAACATCTCCCAAACCTGGGACTTGAGGGTCACCGTCTCCAATGTATGACGGCGGCGGACCCTTTCCAGTCCTTGTCGCAGTCTCTCTCACATGTCTCATGGCGTGCTGTTGAGCGAGCGACAACAAGCAAGACAGCGCGGCGCCGGCGGGCACCTCACGTCCCGTCTCCTTGGGTAGGAGCTGTTGGATACGATCCATTCGGAGCACTGCATCATCATCGTGGCCTGGCACACAGCAAACCTCTTTTCGGGACGGTTGTCCTCCACGCCAGACGCGAAGGCACCAGACCCTCCGTGAGTTCAGTAGGGGCCGGATCCCCGGTTTTCCTCGGGTCCTTCGGGGTGTTTGGACCCGAACCACTCCTCGACAGGGGGTCTTTGAGGGGCCCGGGGTCAGGCTGGGAACCAACGGCGTCCGGGGCGGTACACCTCGTCCGGACCAACGGCCCCCACCGTTGCCTGATGGGTCCAAGGCGCAGACGGGCCTATAGCTAGATGAGGGCCGTGGGATCTTCAAAAGCGAATGGATCGGTTGATGATTTCAAAGCACGAAACTGGCTGGAATAGGAACTGCCATGTGCGAGTTCATTATCCCTTAAGTAGGTGGAAAGATCGGAGCACCAACCGAAGACGATGTGTTTTTGTTTTTGGATCTTTTGAGCTTCAGGATTCCCTTAGATTCCCATGCCCTGCTATTCAATCTTCCTTCTGAGAAATGGCAAACCCGGAATTCCATCTGACTTCGATCCTTTGGTCTCAGCACCATCGCATCAGCATGCATCAGCACATCGCATGGAAGACATTCTCTTTCTTTTCCAATTGAGATTTTCGTGGGGTGGGTTCCACCAGATTCTACCACATTCCCACTAAGTCATCTCACCAGACATCGCCACCGTGCACATCTGAGCAGCACCGTGCACATCTGAGCACATCCGAGCACGGAGCATCTTTCCCAACAAAGGTGGGCATTGTGAAGCTCTTGGCTTTGATCCTTTGTGTCGCTCAGACCAGAAGTGCGGGTGCTGCGGCGTGGTTCTGTTGGTCTGACCATGTGCATCGTGTTTTAGTGGGTTCTTGATGTTCGGCAGTGAAATCACTGCTTTGGTGGTTCTTTTCGACCTGACATGAATAGTTGGGGGGGATCTTACGCTCTTCGTCTCACAACTCCGACCCCTCAGGGTCCAATCGGCCGACAAAGCAGGTCGGCTGGTGGCTGCTGGGGATGTAGACGAAGATGGACCTGGAAAACCCCCAGCGGGTGGTCGATGAGAATCGTCTCACCAGTGTTGCTTTTTTCATGTTTTTTCAGGGTCCATTTGGGTGGTCCTCTGTAGTAGTAGGTACTGTAGGTAGGTAGGTAGGTAGGTAGGTAGGTGTAGTAGTAGTGGTAGTAGAAGTAGTAGTAGTAGTAGTTGTTGTTGTTGTAGTTGTAGTTGTAGTTGTAGTAGTAGTAGTAGTAGTAGTAGTAGTAGTAGTAGTAGTAGTAGTAGTAGTAGTAGTAGTAGTAGTAGTAGTAGTAGTAGTAATTGTTGTTGTTGTTGTTGTTCTCGTTCTCGTTCTCGTTCTCGTTCTCGTTGTTGTTGTTGATGTTGTTGTTGTTGTCGTCGTCGTCGTCGTCGTCGTTGTTGTTGTGTTTATTCTTTTTTTCTTCCACTTCGGTGTTGGTCAAGCCACTGACGGTGTGCTTCACCACTGAGCATGAGGATGGCGGTGGTTTCCCAGTGTCGCGGAAAGCCTTGAAGGAGCAATCGTTCAGTCCAACTGGGCAAAATCTGCCCAAGTGACGCATAGTCTGGTAAGGTGGCGGTGTCATGTTGATTACTATTCTGGTTCATCCTGGTTAGGGGTCCTACAAGCCACGCATTCATGTCATATCCAAGCTTGACATCTCAGGCCATCAGAACAGGAATCGATTACATAGCAACTCAGGGTGCAGAATTGTACAGGTATTCAATTATTGTGTGAAGCTACTGCAGTTCTCCTTCACCACTTGCTTTTTGGCTCTTCTCCTCTCGGGCATCAGAGGGTGCTTCCTCTGCCAAAGTGCAGCTTCCAACCCCCAGGTTGATGGTTCTTCGATTGGGGGCACGGTTCAAGAGGACGACTTCTGCCAGTCCAAGAGGCCATCCCATGGTACGACACAAACCCCCAACAATCTGCATGGGACTGGAAGATATTGACCATACAAGTACCATCCTGTCTGCATCATCTCCAAGTAGTGGGCTGGGGGTAGTCCCGCCAGGACACCCAGATGATCGGAAGGTCCTGGTACGATCCTTTCCAGCATCTGAAGAAGGTCCTGGACCTTCGCCCTCCACGTTTTCTCGGACAATCCTCCAGTACAACCCCCACGATGTCTCAGACAGATGGGGGTCCATCTATATACACCACCGACATTGGGGATTGTGCCATCTAATACTCTGAAGGCGGATGATTGTGACCTGACAGGAGTTGATTAGCGTCCTGCCCTACTACCCCAGACACGACTAATGGGACTGGCAGGTTTTCCTACCTTGACTCCCTGACACTACCCCAACTGATCGGTAAATATGCCAGTTACTCATGGGTCGTGTCTGGGTACATTGTGCCCAGCATTTGGGATCCGAACTTCTTTGCCTCCGGCCCCTCTCAAGGTGCTGGCCCTGCAGCCCAGTGGCTTGGGACTTCCCCCACGAACTGAGGTGAACCACATCATCGCCTGCCTTTGGTTCTGGGTGGGAAGCTCCGAACACGCGGTGAACTGGATCTCCGAAGCGGCCGCTAAGACAGCTGCAGCGTCGAACTCGGTGGATGGATTAGGGGGATTGGATGGATCGTGAATCCGGTCGCTTGCTACATCCAGACACGTCATGTGTGGCTATATATGTATATATATAATATATATATATGTTTTTTGTATATCAAGTATATACATATACTTACACATATTGAGGTGGTTGAAACGGGGTCAATGTAGGTAAATATTCCATACATCGACGAGTGTTTGGGACACATTAGGCACCAGCACTCAATTGAAAAGGTCTCCGACATGGTGGCTTTTGGAGACTTCAAAGTGGCAGGTGGTGACCTGGCAGTGGGGTGCTGGTATAAATATGTTTGGGTGAGCATATTGACAATATGAGGTTTCGATTTGTGTGCATTGTGGGGTGTCAAGGCTACAAGTAGGAGGAGGCAAGAGGCATTAAGCAACACTTGTCACAGAGTAGACCTGCGTGTCAAACTGCCAATTAGATGGCCTTGGAGGGTCTCGACCCCCAAAGAAGGATCGAAGCGGAGCTCAAGTATACATTCTCAAGGGAGCTGTGACGAACACCCCCAAATGGATGGTTGAGTGGGAATGGGGATCACAATGCAGCAAAGCGAGTGCGCGCTCCAGTATAAGAGATGTTATACCAAGTTTTGCCCGTGGCTCAAGGACCTTCTTGAGCCTTTGCCAGTCTTTGGAGCTCAGTGCGCAAGTAAAGTATTGTTCTGCAACCCCCTTCAACCTTTGGAACATGAAAGCAACACAAACGCAACTTCGAGCAAATTGACCCAGAAATGAATCAAGGTCTGTCAGAGGGATAGCCAGTTTTTCATCGAACAGGATACACTCCCTGGCACTAAAATGGAAGTGGATGACATCGCCCCGAAAGGAAGACCATGAAATCCGAATACCAGGACACAGGGTTTTCGATCCTCGAAACCATGCGAGGTCGTTTGGGTGAGTAGGGCCCCTAGGGCTTTGTTTCTTCTTGAGTCACTGCATAAGGAGATTCTTCCAAGAACGATTGCTTACAAGTGCCTTGGCACAGATTTCTTTCAGCGACGGAGGACGGAGAGACTTCCGTTGATGCTGGGGCTCATTTAGAGCAGTAGCAAGCATGGGGTATGGCTCGTTTGAGCTCTAGACAGAAGGGAAACTATACTGATCTTCTGGGACATTCTGGGCAAAACCACGGCACTAGCATGGCGCTGAACTCAGATCTGTTCACACGTGAAGGTGGGGGCTTTTGTTGGGAGCCAGTGGGTGCGATTGGGTTCGAAGACTAGAAACCAGAGGGTGCCAGTGTTGGGTCCGAACTCAGTGGCTAGCTCGAGGATCTGCAGAGATGTGGCATGCTTAGATTGTTACCTTGAGCTGAAGGAGGCCCCGTGTTTCCGTTCACCAGCACTTCCTCCTGGGTGTTTTTTTTCCTGCAGGCTGTTGGGTGTCCATTTGGAACAACCTCAGCATGTGTGTGGAGCAGCGTAGAGCTCGGTTGCCACACTGAAAGACCGTGAATCACGGTTTTCTCCTCTCGTCCCGATCTGGTTCCTCTCCGACCTCTCTGAGCCTCCTGAAGCCTTCCTCCTCCTCATCACGACCATGAACCATCATCATTTACACCCAAACAAAGAGCATAGAAGAGATCATGGGAAAACAGAAGAACCGGAAACCATATATGGTCCCGTTTCAGGTATGCGACATGCCTTCACTGGAGCTTGACGCAGTTTACGCCTGCCTCGATGGAAGTCTATCCCACTAATGCCCCTCGGAGCGGCTTCAGTTGGGAGGGTCATACCAAGAACTCAGCCCATGATGTTCATTAGACCTCAGGAGTGTGTTCTTGGTATGGTGTTTAGAGTCAGAAAGGGATGGTGTTGAGATATGTTTAATTCGTCCCCCCAAAGAGAGGATGTGATGTGGAATAGAAGACGCTCGCTGCGCTCGCTCCATGGATCGCACCACGAACTGTTGGAGATGATTTGTGTGTTGGGAATCCACTCAACACCCTCACAGAATCTATAATAGATAGTGTCCTGGAGAGAGTGTCTAGAATCTATCTATATAGCATCTATTGTTGTTTTGTGATTTCTGTGTCCTGGAGGTTAGACATCCCTACAAATGCATACCAGTCTTGCTGTTCTAGCCAGGCCCATGGGAGGTCGACGTGTATGTTGAAGTGCTTGAGGGTCAGTTATCCTGGGGAGGTTAAGGAGCCTTTGGCTCATGAGGAGCTGCGTCAGTGTAAAGCAGATCAGGTGTTGTCCTGCTGGACAACTCACATCAAACCGACCTGTCTTCCGCCTTCTGTCTCCATCAAATTTCTGCTTGTACCATATACGACTGTTTGCTGGCCATGGGCAGTTTTTTAGCTTTTCTTCTAGAACTTCCGAACTGTACCATCTATGGCCCCCCCCCTTCGCCCGGACACTTCCCGGGCCGGGGCAATCTTGCGTGGATGATGCGTGGGGAAGGATCACTCGTTAGACCCAAAAAGGGGTTCCCTTCTAATCACCCCATCATAGCCTTCCAAGACCATTTAAGAGCTGGTTCACCTGACTTTGTTCAGTGGAAACATGCAAAAGCCTTAATAGGAAAATTCAAGGTTCTTCGGGATTCAATCTAAATCAATGGTGGGCCTTCGGAAGCCCTTCGGAAGCCGGACCCGAATGGGGAAGCCTCCACGGCTCCATCTTCTCCCCATCTCTGAGGAGGAGGAACGTACCTTCACGGTGTGTGTCATCGTCTCGGCCATGGTGCCTCGGGTTTGGCGGCAGAACATCGCTTCACGGATGTTCCGAGGACGCCGCCTGATGTCATCAGATCCATGTAAATTCTGGGATAAAGCATGATGACACTCTCTTGAATTTGGGAATTGGGATAAAGTGCATTTGTTCCCGAAAGCATTGCGAAGGGGTCTTCCGGAAAATCCCTTGAACACTGACACTTCGACACTTACACTTACACACTGACACTTCCACACTTGCACTACAACATGAACGCTATACGTACCCCAGTGTAAGTGGAAGAGCGAAAGCATCCAAGTGCAAAGTATGCAAGTGTCAAAGTATGCAAGTGTAAGTATGCAAGTGTAATGATGCAAGTGCAATGATGAGTATGCAAGCATGCAATGAGTATGCAAGCATGCAATGAGTATGCAAGCATGCAATGAGTAGGCAAGTGTGAGCATGGAAAACTATAGCACGGGAGATGTCCTAATGAAAAACATTTCCCCACTTTATAAATTCTCTCTTAAAGGCGGAGGGTGGGACGAACAGCGTCAACCGAAAATGCAACCCTCTGCGGAGATCGTGCGTGTCGAGTGCGCGAAATGCAGGCGAGAGCGCGATTTGTCCTGTGCCCGCGCAACCCTCTGCGGAGATCGTGCGTGTCGAGTGCGCGAAATGCAGGCGAGAGTGCGATTTGTCCGGTGCGCGCGCAACCATCTGCGGAGATTGTGCGTGTCGAGTGCGCGAAACGCAGGCGAGAGTGCGATTTGCCGGCTGCCCGCGCAACCCTCTGCGGAGATCGTGCGCGAAATGCAGGCGAGAGTGCGATTGAGTCTGTGCGCGCGCAACCCTCTGCGGAGATCGTGCGTGTCGAGTGCGCGAGATGCAGGAGAGAGTGCGATTGGGTCTGTGCGCGCGCAACCCTCTGCGGAGATCGGGCGTGTCGAGCGCGCGAAATGCAGGCGAGAGGTGTACTTTGTAGTATAACTTTAGTACCTTTAGTACGCGGAGTATCTGGGGAGCTGGAAGGTGAGAACTGGCGACTTTGTAGTACAACTTTCGTACGCGGAGTATCTGGGGAGCTGGAAGCTGAGAACTGGCGACTTTGTAGTGCAACTTTAGTACGCGGAGTATCTGGCGAGCTGGAAGATGAGAACTGGTGACTTTAACTGTGTAGTACAACTTTAGTACGCGGATTAGCTGGGGAGCTGGAAGATGAGAACTGGCGACTTTGTAGTGCAACTTGAGTACGCGGAGTATCTGGGGAGCTGGAAGATGAGAACTGGCGACTTTGTAGTGCAACTTTAGTACGCGGAGTAGCTGGGGAGCTGGAAGCTGACAACTGGCGACTTTCTAGTACAACTTTAGTACGCGGAGCAATCTGTGGAGCTGGAAGCTGAGAACTGGCGACGTTGTAGTGCAACTTTAGTACGCGGAGTATCTGGGGAGCTGGAAGGTAGTACAACTTGAGTACGCTGAGTATCTGGGGAGCTGGAAGATGAGAACTGGCGACTTGGTAGTACAACTTGAGTACGCGGAGTATCTGGGGAGCTGGAAGATGAGAACTGGCGACGTGGCAGGACAACTTTAGGATGCGGGGCGATCTGTGGAGCAGGTGACTAGCGAGAGGTCAAGAACTTGCAGAAAACAGGTGTTCCTGCTCTTCAGAAAGACATACAAAGAGAGACGCGTACACACACAGACATAGATACACTCTGACATTGGTTTTCAGTTAACTCAGTTCCCAGGTCAAAAAT
>CAXAMN010016002.1:118797-174176 GCA_963970005.1 Durusdinium trenchii | reverse complement strand
CTATCTATGTCTATCTATGTCTATCTATGTCTATCTATGTCTATCTAGCTATCTAGCTATCTAGCTATCTAGCTATCTAGCTATCTATCTATCTATCTATCTATCTATCTATAGCTCTATCTCTCTATCCATCTATATTGGTCGGCGTTGGGCTACTTGATGTGGCCCTGGAGTGTGAGACATCTGGCAATGTACCTTCGAAGCAAGGAGACCTCAATGACATCACATTATTCTTCACAGGAGTCAGGAAGCTGATGCTGGCAATAAAAGGAGAGGAGCAGGCTGCTGAGTCTATCCGGGACTCCAGAAAGCTATGTTATACCTGTCTCAAATCAAGAAGATGTCTGCCAAGAAGGACTTGTACGATGTGCTGAAATCCTGACGTGATGGCATGAGGTCTATTGTGTCAACTTCTGCTATAACTAATGTTGCAGTGCGGAACTTCATGTCGGAGATGACGAATGCTTTCCATTCGAAGCCGCTGACAGCTGATGTGGATGATGACGGGTGGGTGTGCCCAGGAACATCTCCCTTGCACCGATGGCAATGGCCACACCAGAGAAAAGGCATTCCTTGTTCATTAAGGGAGAGTGCCTACTGGCTGGTGCAGCCACAGAGCTGTTCCATGCAACCTGTGCTCTCAGTGGCGGATCAGTGGAGATAGTACGTAGCAGGAGACTCATGCTATTTGATCCAGTCCTTCACAACTCAGGAGACGATGGACAGAGACGGAGAACGTGGTGAGTTTTGGAGGACTCTCAATGAGCACGACTATATAAGGCTTTGGTGCTTGAGAGTGACCGGAGTCCTACGGAAGACTTGATGAGAATCAGAGAGCATCAGGCCACTTCTGCTACAGCAGTGCATACAACCACCAGGTGGCCATGTGTTCACCAGCACTGTCTGATTTGCTCAAACCTTCGATGCAAAGGTGGCAGCAGATGGCACGACAGAGGTGATTTGCCAGAGTGACCCAGTCGACTCTCCTGTGGGACGGAAAGTTTTGTACTGGAAGACGGAGCGGCCAGAAAAGACACATATCTACTCATATGTGGCATCAGATACCAAGGGAAGTGACTCACGGCCACGTGTATCTCAGTGCACCCGCTGCTTGCTCTGTGGATGAACCTTCATAGTCCCCTGGACTATGACACGAGGGAACCGGAGCCTCCATCTTTCCTGGAACTGTGGTTCCCTTTCCACTGGGAGCTTATGCGGTGGGTCTCGCAGCATGGATTCAACAGAATCCTGGTCCAGAGCGCCAAGTGTGTGACCCAGTTTCCATTGCTTGCACGCAGCGATTACCCTGGTCATCGACCACTGGTGGGATCCATCCCACTGGACTGGAAGGTGTGGCTTCAATCTCCCAACACAAGAAGCCAATGGTTTAGTCATTGCAACAAACAACCACTGGCACAGGAGCAGAAGAGCAACAGTGATGTTTGGTGCAATCTCATCCAACAAACTGAGCACATCATTCACCAGGCTGGAACTCAGAGTTTCCCGGACTTGCTAGGACGGATTAACAGTGTCACCAAGAACTGGATTCCACCCCGACCTAGCTCAAAGGTTCCATTGTGGATTGAAGACAACATCCAATCCTTAGTGGCCGACAAGTGGATGTACCTCCGTCAGGCTAGGAGCACTTCACGGAGGTCAAACAGTTAAACGTTGTGCAACGTTGCCTTCACTCCTGGTTCTTCTTTTGTAAAGTTCACAGTACACACAAAAGACTTTTACAATACAGCAAACAGAGGAGGAAAGAGAGAGTGAATGAGGTGACAGACTGGGCCTGCCGTGCTGCTTCTTGTCATGACTCCAGAGGCCTGTATGAGGCCATACGCATCCTGACCCCCAAACAAACGAGGAAGTCAGGGCAACCTCCTGGGACCAGCAGAAGAGTTACAAATCCTGGAGGACCACTTCAAGGCCATCTTCCAGACGGAACAGGGTGACATGCCATTATACTGGGCCACTCCATTGGTTCTCACGCCTGATGAATTGGAAAGACGTTGGTTGAGACCAAAGCGAACAAACCCATTGCACCCAACTCCATGCCGGCCATACTGGTGAAGACGCTGGCAAGTCCCCTGGCACGGTGGCTTCATTCCTTCATGGTCACGACCTGGACTACCAGGCCCACATACCACAATGTTAGATGCCAAGTTATCACTACTTCCCAAACGTCAAGCCAAAAAGCCTACAGACCTACGACCCATTGCACTCACTGACCCTATAGGGAAAGCTGTGTTGGGTGGGTACAATGGTGACCTTTCCTCTACTTGCCTATATTCCTGGAAGAAGCATTGCAGAGGCTCCGATTACAGTTTTCACGTTCTGTGCGGAGATCCGTACACTTTGTGCCAGGCAATCATATAGCCCTTGGAGACCACAGCAAACTCATTCAGATGAACTACAAGGCGGCATCATACTGTCACTTGACCTCAAACAAGCATTTGACCGACTACCCAGGGATGAACTTGCAAGGGGACTTCAACGATGCCACTGTCCTGACAACATTGCAACAGTGCTGATCCACTGGCTTGTTGATGCCAGGTATGAACTCCAGCATCGAGGAGATCAAACCTGGATCCACACCTCACGAGGCGTGAGACAGGGGTGCAAGGCACCACCACTGGAATGGAATGCATTTCTCATCAGAGTCATCACGTACATTGGACAGCAAACCATGGAAGGTACAGATCTGACAGTTGCTGATTGGCTTCGGCAACATCTGCTGCCTAAGCTGATGATTTACTTTTCGCTGGGAAATCAAATGCAGTCAAGATTTACAGCGTGTGTTGGAACATGTTGCTCGCGTTATGGATGCTCTTGAGTTTTTCGGCCATTCAATCAGCATGGACAAACCTGTCATTCTTCTCCGTCTAGTTGGTAAAGCAGCTCGAGCACAACTCAAACGACACACAGCTTGGCAGAATGGCTCCAAGTGGGTAGCAATTCGCAGACAATCAGGTCAGGTGTTGCTTGGATCAAGCTCGTTCACACTCACGTATACCTGGGGGTTTGCATTTCATTCGGAGCATTTGAGAAATACACCTTAAAGCGTCGTCTATCCATTGGCACTGCAGCCTTTCGCAGACTCCGCAAGTGGTTTGTGGGAAAGCGCAAATTGTCCAGTCAAGACAGAGCCAGTATTTGGTCCTCTTGCATACGGACATGGTTTGCCCTTTACTGGATTGACGCAAGAAGGACTCCACACTCTGCAACCGTATGAACGCGGATGTCAGGTCTTTGGCGCCTTCACCTAAGCACACTACACATGAGACGGACCATGTTTTCCAGCGTGTGAAACTGACCACTCCAGTGGCCTTTCTCAAGGAGCAGTGGAGGGCCTACTATGACCAGTTTGCGCATGACCTCGAAGGCCGAGATGCCACGGACTTTCTTCATCTGGTGCCTGCGGACCGTAACAGACAGAGGGTCATGATGATTTTTGACAACGCATCACTCTTGACTGAACCCCAGCCCACCACGGCTGATTTACATGAGTGCCCGTACTGTGACCATATCAGCAATAATTGTAGATGGCATCTCAATCAGCACCTGTCAAAACGACACAAAGCAAAACCGATCCTACAAAAATTCGTTCTTCTTCGTGATGCACTAGGAGGAATATGCCACAACGCAGACACTGCCACATCAAGCTGGCAACCTGGAGAGGCCTTCAGCGCCACATTGAGCATGCAAATTGTCACCAGTTCTCACCTGATCGATCTTGCCAGGTGGCCTATGTGGACCTCCCCAATCTCAGGGCCCATGCGGCCACGGAGGCATGGCAGGCGCTCACCGGGTTTGATGGAGAAGATCAGGGGTTGCTGCCTACTTTGCAACAAAGCTTTTCACACGGGTAAAGGCCTGCTTGCACATCTTCAACGGATGAGGTCTGGAATGAGTCCAAGTTCCACCTTTCCCGGGTGATGGGGTATTTGAGAGGTTGCAAGCCGTGTAGTGCTTGTGGCAAGGATATCAGCACTGAGCACAACTGTCACGCCATCCGGCACATGGCTACTCTGTTGATGATGTCCTGACAGGCACACCGAAATCAATGGTACCTCAGCCTCCGGATGCTGGCAACACTGTGCCGGATCCTGTCAAGCGCAGGAGGACCACTCGAGATGCAGCTGCCTCATCACGGTATGACTTCCAACCAGGCCGGGACTGCCTGGATGGTACTCCAGTCATTGCACCAAGTCCCTGGCCTCATTCTTCAGCCTACGATTACATATTGAGTCAGGGTGCAAATCGTTCAATGCCAACCGGGGAGATCATGTTCCTCTCACATGGCCAGAGACTGAAGGCTCTCTCTCTGCACCACCGGGGGCATTCAACAACATATATCCCAAGACCACCGGCGCATCCTGGCCCAAGCCAAGTCAATAGAAGACTCCTACATCGTTGAGCAAGTGTGGCAACATGTCCAGTAGGAGGGGCCATCGATGTGTGGTATACTCCCAGTTGGCCATCCTGCACCGGGCCCAATGCCTCCATGATGACACCAGCTCTCTCCAAGAGGACGACGACCAAGCCCATGTTTGCCATCCCGGCAATTGATGTCCCTCCTTCAGAGCCACCAGATGGACGAGGTGGCTTAGGTGCCTTTTTGGAGCGAATGGAACTAGCGCTGGCGAGAAGAAGCGCTGCATATGAGCTCAGCTGATGACTGGCTTGCTTTTGCGGATGGCGGCAGGGCAGCTGGCCGATTGCTGAGAGCAACTTTTCATTTTTCTTTCTTCACCTTGAGGTCGAGATGTCACATGCCTCCCTCATGCATGACCTGATGTTGAAGCACATCCTTTCAAACCACCTTTGTTCTTTCTTGGAACATGCGCGGAACTACTATAGCAGTTTTTGTTCCTTTGAGCCTGTCACTTTTTACAAAGCCTTCTTGGCTTCAAGTGCGCCGCGGCGAAGCAAGCGATGCTTGCCGACACAAGCACCAGGTGTCGAGTGCCCCACAGCTTCTGCAAACCGGAAAGTGAGCCAAACTGCAAAAAACTATCAATCCATCCATCCATCTATCTACCTATGTGTCTCTATCTGTTTCTCCATCTATCTCTCTATCTATCTGTCTATCTGTTTATCTATCTATCTTTCATCTATCTGATTCTCTATCTATCTATCTGTTGATCTATCTACCTACCTACCTGTCTATCTATCTTATCTATCTATCGATCTTTCTGTCTCTCTATATTTGTCTATCTATCAATCTATCTGTCTGTCTGTCTATCTGTCTATCTCTCTCTGTGTCTATCTATCTATCCATCAATCTATCTACCTATCTATCTATCTATCTTTCCACCTAATCCAACTACTATATATCTATCTATCTATCTACCTATCTATCTATCTATCTGTCTATCTGTCTATCATATCTACTTATCTATCTATCTATATACTATCTTTCCACCTAACCTAGCTACTATCTATCTATCTATCTGCCTATCTTTCCACCTAATCTAACTACTATGTATCTATCTATCTACCTATCTATCTATCTATCTGTCTATCTGTCTATCATATCTACTTATCTATCTATCTATCTATCTATCTATATACTATCTTTCCACCTAATCTAACTACTATCTATCTATCCATCTATCTGTCTATCTATCTATCTTTCTTTCTATCTTCCTATCTATCTATGTGTCTGTCTGTCTATCTATCTTTCAATCAATCTGTCTATCCATCTATCCATCTATCGATCTCTCTATCTGTCTATCTGACTATCTATTTGTCTCTCTATGTGTCTATCTATCTGTCTTCCTATCGTTCTATCAATCTCTCTCTCTCTCTCTATCTACCTTCCGAGGTATGAACTACAAATCTGATCGTCAGCTCTCACCGCTCCCTGTGACCATCCAAGAAGGCGAGAGCCGGCGAGAGCGGCAAATCCGAAAGGTGAGTCTATGGCCAGTGGGGCCCAAACATGAAGGAAAACATGTTTGTTGAATGGGAATGGATAGGGAGAAACCTTTTGATGTGTTGGATTTATTTGGGGTGGAAAAAAGGTGGTTTTGGCCGGGGATGTTTGGAATTCTTGGATCTGACGGACCTGTCACCTGCACGTAGCCTAAAGATGTACGATGCCTGGTTTCTTGCGTTTCTTTAGATGTTTTTGATGTTGTCAGGTTCTATCAGATCACAAAAAACATCACATGGCACATGGACCAGGCACGTGGCTCGCGGAAGCTTCCTTGTGGCTTCAATGGCAGCACAACGGCCTTGGCAACACGGTCACGGACAGCCGCGTCGACCGTTTTTCCTGGTGTTGTGTGCGGGATCGGCGCAGCAAACATCTATTGGGATCATGTGTGCACCATGGCTGCTTGGGGCTCGGCGGTTTGGGGTTGAAGTTTTACTTTGGAACAGATGCTTCAAGTAATAGAGTATATAGGATACTTGGGTAGGCCTTGAAACATTGCTTTCAGGAGGCGCATCTCTTTTTTAAAGGATTCTCGGCCTCAGAACCACTGAAGAACTGGACTTGCTGCCACCTACTCATAGTTCGATGAACCTTGAGTTTTTTAGCTGAGCAGAGGTTGTTTTGGGGGGCGGCCATGAGGAGTGGCCATCGTTGACCCAAGACGGTTCCAGACGGATTCAACCTGCAACAAGATGGTGGTGCCCATGCCCCAAGTCTCAGATTCTTTTCTGCCAAGGCTCATCCAAACTGCAGATTGTTTTGGTAGAACCCCAAACACCCCAAAACCCCCGCGAGTATGGCACCATCCAGTTCAATGTCATCTTCACTTGGGCGCATCACCAGTCTTCCCCGTTTTGCTTCCCACTTCAGTGCCTCATCTCGCTGGGACGAACGGCGTGGCGGTTCCCCGCAGGAGTGTGACGTGTTGGTCCTGGATGCCGCCAAATTTCAGGCACCGTCCTCGGAAAACGCCACTTAATGGACGTGTTCGTTTGGGCGTCGTGCTGTGGCGAACTTTGGGCGTTTTCTTTTGAGAGAACGATCCGAGGGTCGAGATTTTGGGGGAAGATCCTCACCCCAATGATCCCATTGGCTGTTTGTACAGCCGCCATCAAAGCATTTGATACTGCCATCAATCCCGTGACTTCTGTTTTCTACGGGGTCAAAATGGTTCAAATGTCCTATTACCAGTAACAGGACAGGTATAATGGTTTTGGCTATAGGGTCTGCCCATGTCTGTCCTACTACATCCTATTACTATATTTTTAGATAATTTTTGGTCCTGTTTTACTGGGATAGACCCAGGTTTTGGTGTCCCAGAGAGGTCGTTTGACTGGGCGCACGTCTCACCGAACCAACCTCGTCCCTCGTCGTCGCTTCACGGCCGACCGGACGACGGAGGAGATCTTCAAGGACGACGTCATGGTGAAGCACTACGCCGTCGCTTGGGGTTCGTTTCAAGAGTCCGACCGCGGCGTCACGTGCTGTCTGGGCGGGGAGCGGAATCAGCGGTGAAGACACCCTCCGGGATCCGTTTTTGGTACAGAACCGACCCGGTTCGGTACGACTGGACCCGACGTTTTGGCACCTACCATAAGAGTGGAGACAACACATCACCTTAGAAGGTACTTGGATCCTGAGGGTTGGTTGGGAGGTAGCAGCGGTTGATGCCGCGAGAAATGGAGACTTGAAGACTCCGAGTATTTTGATACCTGAAGGTTACTCCAATCCCTTCAACTAAGAACCACCTGGAGTCTCAAAGCACCTCCGAAAATGAGTACAAGTATGTACAAGTATACCTGTTTGTATCGGATGATGTCAGTGGTGATGTCCCATGTTCTGAGGTACTTTGAAGGGTCCAGGCAATAGCCGATATGGAGAATCAGGGTGTCTCCTGCTACAGAGCAGGGAGAGAGGTGCCCTCCAACGAGCTTCGCAGTGGGCTGAAACACACCAGCGGCTGGGTGGCTGGTGTGAGAGCCGTACCTAATGAAGCTCTCTTTCCCTAGCCTTCATAGATTACACAGAGCTGGTCTTTGCACATTGTTGGACAGACTCCGAGAGACATTGTTTGGATTAAGAACTTGGCTCCCCAATGGGATGTAGAGGTGTGATAATATCAAGTTGAGGCATGTGATAGCCAAACACCAAGAGACCAATATCAAATAGCCAGTCCTTGGTCCAGCAACCAATGGACCAAGGACATCCAAGGACCGGAGAATCAATCGATGTTTGTTCGACCCGCCTTCGCCTTCTTTTTCCCCCACCCCCCAGTCGCCAGATCTTCCCATTTGTGCCCAGTCGCCCTGCAACCCTCTACATTCTCAGGGTTGGAGACCTTCTCTTAGCGATGTAAGGAATGCTTCTTTTCGGCGCGACTCCGAAACAGAGCCGTCCGTCTCTGTGTGTTTTCTCTTTTTCGGAGCGCCCCGAGAAGACGGAGGGCTTCATCCGATGGGAGCGACCCGCCTTTTAGACCCTTTTAGGATTGGAACCTGATGGCATGAAGACTAGACACAAACCACGCAAACCAGTGGTTTTTCAATGTCTTTCAGGTTCCATGGTGGGGTCTCTTCCAAATCCATGATCTCTTGAACCCTCAAACTCAGATTCAACTGAACTCCAGACATCAGCTGTGGCCACGTGGTGTGACACCTCAGCACTGACCGGCCTGGAGCCTTCTCCGCTCTCACTAAGCCATCAGCCGGCATCAACGAAGGTATACGACTGGAGCCCTAGGATTCTTTTTGAACCCTCCAGTCATCTCCAGTTTGCCACTTCACATCCGCGCAACAAACGAACGCTATGCACAAAACGCCGCGCAAACCCACTCGTTCTTCAGCGTTCTTTGCTACTCTCTCCGTAAAACTGGTTCATCTCCGGCCCAGAAACCCATGTTTCCTTCCCCCAAACAAGAACTTTGGTTCTCTCTCTCCGATCCCAAAACAACGCTCCAGATCGACCCTTACATCCCTTACTCTAATCGATCTTTGCTTCCCGCGTGTGTCCCGGCCCAAGAGAGAACGACGCAGAACGGCGCAGAACCTCGCTCGCGCCGGCACCGGCTGCTCTGCTCTCCTCGCTCTTTAGGTCGCTTTCTGGGAGCATTTCATGTCGAATCCCGCGGATCTCACCGATGCCTGGGCCGACGAGGCGGCGGAGAGAGAGAAGAACGAAGGAATGAAGGATTCAGGGCTGGGTGTCCGCTTTGTTTTTTTTAGTTTGAAGAAAACACATAGGAAAAGGTTCTGCTTTTTGCTGTGTATGTATTCTTTTTTCAGGTTGTGTTCTGTTTTGTTTTTTGGTGTTGTTGATCAGGTCCCAGGATGTTTGGAACCTTTTCCCGGTCCTTTTGGGGGTGAATCCTCCAAACCTTCCGGCTTCCGGAAGATCCGCCAATCGGGGTTTTGGGTCGAGAGAGTGGGGTCCGGAGCATGCATCCTCTGAGGTGAACGAGATCACTTTTGTTTGAGTCTTTTCATACCCGAAACATCCCCAAACTGTCCTTTTCACACGACCCCTTTCCTTTCTGGGTCCCCAAAGCGGCAGAATTGTGTGGCCCCGACTTAGGAGGGTCCAGGGTCGTATTCGGTCGTTCATGTTTTGTTAGTGATTATTGTTTTGCGTTGGCTCTGACGAATGCCCTCCGTAATTTCTTCCAAGAATATTCATTGCTTGTTCCTCCCTCCCAATAACATTTATCCAACGAACATGAAGGGACCTTTTTTCAAGTCATACCAACACAGGTGCATAACTTACAGAACCAACCTTACCCCTATTCAATTGCACTGTTTTTCCAACGAAGCTCCGCAGGATTTGCTCTTCCAATGGTCCACCGAAGCCCTACAGACGGCGGAGCAGTCGCCTGTCGATGGTGTGGGCGGAACAGTCGCCTGCGAAGGGTGTTGGTCAATGGCACCCCGTGGAAGAAGCAAAAATCGCCAGAATGAACATTCCCATGGAGGTGAATAATTTGGTTTGGGGCTTTGGGGCCTACTCTTTTTGAGAGGGGAGCGCTGTGAGCGGCGCGTTTTTCGATGAAAATTAGCATTTTTCAACCTTTTTCATGCGTTTTCTTGAGAATGATTGATGTGTCTGACATTGCCTGGAAGGATCTGCCTGGAAGCGCCCAGATGTTATTCAGTAAGATCGGTCAAGAAACCTACAGTGATTATGAAAAAAAAGAACCAAAATTGGAATGATAGAATGAATGACTTTACAAGAAACTTAAATGATCACTTTAAACAACATAGAACACTATATGCTGAAGAGAAAAATATAGCAAACAAGGAGAAGATAGAAGACCGCAGGGGCTTATGGAATGCCTATTCATCACCAAGTGCTTTTTACAAAACAAGTAAGACTTTATACATAAGTGGCACAGGTGGTTGTGATGGATCTTTAACAAGGGATATTATGGATGATCTGTTATTAGTACCTACTAGAAATGTTCATCACAGTGAGAAATACAAACATGTTATAGAAGAATTGGAAAAGTCACCAGAAATAACCCGTTTGGTTGGGCATAACCTTGCAAGTGCTGTAATAAGATCAATCAAGAACAACCTAATACATTTGCTACAACAACCTATGCTACCCCTACAACAAAAAAAAAGGAAAGGAACAAAAGTCCCAAAAGACTTGACTACCTCAATCCATCCGATATTGTTTCAATGTTGGATGGTTACGCTGTAACTTCTGATTTGAAAGAACCTAACCCTTTAATGAGCCACAGCTATATCAATTTTGAAGGGAACGGCCTTTGGAACATCAATCCCGGCACCAATATAAGCAATGGATTTAACCCCAATCACTCATTTAAAAAACAACATTTAAACTAAATGTTATGGTGGATTACTCCAAGGCAAACTTTTACAGAATACTAAATGACAAAATGACGATGTCTATATTGGTGCTACTTGTCAGCCATTGAGTGTTAGAATGGCAGGACATAGAAGGGGGCGGAATGGCAAAGATAAGAAACATTACAAATTGTTATCACACAATCACCCAAACATTCAATGCTGGTGGTGGTGAAATTAATATGAATATTGTAAAATCATCTTCTAAACTGACTGGAGCATTCATTACCTTATTTAGAACTCCAAGGAGTGGTGAAGAACTGAACCGATACTTACCTGACAATTATGTATATAAGAGATGGAATTAATCCTATGATCTATGGAAGAATTAATGATACTGGTAATGCTGATACAAATGACTTACAAGGTACAAAGGTTTTCAAGATGCCACCCGTAGTTTAAGTTGGCAAATTCAATTAAGCAATTCCCAGAAATACACAGAATTTGAAGCGCAATCATTATCATAAATCTTTTACTATTTAAGAAGAGCTATACAGTACATGACAGTTTAAGTTTTTCGTATCGTCAATACAGAAAGAACAAATTCATTATTGGTATGTCATTTGAAAAAATTGCAGATGTCAATTTTACTGGTTATAATTCTAAAATGTCAGGTATTACCAATTTTCGAGTTAAAGGAGCAGAAGGAGCATTATTAGACCCTAATGAACAAATCACTGAGGGTTTCAGAGACTGTTCTGGAATTGAGAGAAAGTGGTAGTATTGTCTACTTCCAAGGAAATTGAAAATTTAAAACATCCCAGGAAATCAAAAAATCCAAAATTCCAATTTTCCAAAATTCCAATTTTCCAAAAAAACCAAAGAAACCAAAAAAACCAAAAAAAACAATTCTGCACAGACCATGGGGGGAAGAGGGGGTGAGGCAAAGTCCTGGCACAATTGTTTTTTTTTTGTTTTTTTTGGTTTCTTTGTTTTTTTTGGAAAATTGGAATTTTGGAAATTGCCTTTGGGGGAGGGGGGGGGGTTGAGGCAGAATAGTATTCTTTCAGTGGCACAAAAATCAATAGAAACGCAATACAAATATAGAAACAAAATACAAACAAAATGAAACAATGCAAAAACGCGCCGCTCAGAGCGCTCCTTTCTGCTCTTTTTACCAAACAGCCATCTAGACTAGCCGAAGTGTCTTTATCTGGCGTACAGCGATACATTAAGAATCAAGACGTTAAGACAATGAATTCGTGCGGCGGCTGAACAAACATCCCTTGAAACTTCCATCCGGTCCACCCTCTATGCGTGCTTGATGTGCTATGTGTCCATCTCGGGTCCGCGAAGCTTTTTCGACTGACCGAAGCTCGCGGAGGGGAGCGAAGCGTGGAGATCCTGGGCCAAAGCGAGCTTAAGAACCGTAGGGATCACACAGGACCACACACACCACATGGCTTGCCATACCAGTTGCGGGAACCCCAAGAATATTTACTCCATCTTGATGCAACTCAGAGGTGATTCAGAGGTCTTCTAGGTCTTCTTCTTGACTCCTTTCAAGAGGTCCCCACCAACCACCCAAAGTAGAAGCCCACCAACCACCTACGTCGTTCTTCGTCTCTCTATCCATCTCCAGGTGTATGGGTAGCGTGATCGAGCCGGACCACCGGAACACCGCCTTTTCGCGGCACGTGACCCAGAAGCGCCGCTCCAGCAGCGCCATGCTGGATGAGACCATCCTCAAGGAACGGCGAGTGCCGGTTGCGCCGGTTGCGGAGCACCACTCCGGTGCACGGAGGCTCGAACCAAGCAGTAGGGAGCCTCTTCCAGACATGGCATGGTTCCTCATCCTCCAAAGGTGTCATAAATAGCTGGATCTTCGAACTGTGCAACATGTCTGCCTTTTCATCTTAAACAACAACGCAACCCAAAAGGATCCCAAAGGCATGAAGAAAAGGCAGAGTGGTTTGATCCAGGTCTCCCAGACGCACAAAAGACGACTGGAGAAAAAAACGACCGATCGGGACCAGCATGGTCGTTGACGGGTCTAACTAACTGATCGGCAGTCCTATTTTTTCAGTCTCATTCGTCGTGTGGAGGTCTGGGAGGTCTGGGAGTCTACCCCTTTGTGGAGAGGATGAACATGAAAAACCCTGGACTCCAAGGACGAGTCCTACCCCTTGGCAGTTGGTCACCAGTCGGACTGAGGCGCCAGGCGCTTCGCGCCAGGCTTCGCACCCGCACCGATGGAGCTTCGGTTCGACACAGGTGTCGACACACCTCCATCGCCACCCTTTTTCTTTGGAACGAAATCGTGAGCTTGGTTTGACAATTGGGGGAGGACTCCCATGTCATCTAAGCTCATGGGTTTTGGGCGAAAAACTGTCGTGTTTTCGTTTTGGCCGCGGCAAACTGTCGAGAAGTCTGTCAAGTTTGGCCTGACTTTTTCTGCGTAGGACTACCCTCGCGCACACTCGGCAGACGCGGTGGAGATGAGTCCATGAGGCCGGGAAATAGTGGTAAACAGGAGAGCCACCGGGCCAACGAAACCCCTGACCAAACAATGAACATGTTGGAACCCGTTTGCGCAAGAGATCCACAAGTGGCTAAAATTGGGGAATTCCGAGACTGTTTCTGGTCGGTTTCCTGGGGAATTCGCCGTTTTTGGTGGCTATAACCACGCTGGACTGCAGTCCAGCGCCATCGCCGGAGTTTGGTGGTCGAAGGGAGAGCGAACCAGCGTAGTTGCTGGGCCCTCTGGTGCGGGTTTGGAACATAGACCAGTCCACCTCTAGCCAGGGCGAGAGTCAGAGGGTCTCCCGGATTGAGCAATACACACAATCTCTTAGTTACTAGTAGCTTCTTGTTACCTAGTAGTAATGGCCTCCAACCTAATAGCGATGGCCTCCACCGTGCGTAGCTTTTTGTTTCTATAACGTAGCTGGATTGGAGGATCATTGGAGTCTGGAGTGGTTTAGCTTCCATTGTTGACCCCAGATGGAAGGTGCTGGATATCATTGGCGGTTTGAGGGTTTGTTGGGGGTGCGAGGTGCCCCCGCCTTAGCGAAGTTCTGGAGGTCGTTGACTTTCTGCTCCCCTCCTTCCAAGTTGGGGAACTCGGCTTGTGTTGGTTTTGATGTTCTTTCTTAGTATTGTGATCCAACTAAGAAGGGGCCCTATAGGCAAACATCAAACCAACATAAACCAATCTGCAATCCAACCGAAAGCCAACCGGGACCCGTGACCGGTAACGGTCCGCTCCGGGTGGATCAGCCGTCGTTGACCTGGTTGTGGATTTGACGCAATGAAATCAGGGTCGAACAGCTTGGGAGGCAGGGCAGCATGGTCCTGTTTGCATCAGATTGGTTTTGGGATCCGCCGAGGTTCGAGGACCGAGACACGATGAGCGGCAGCTTTTTCTTTGGCCCTGCTTCTTCGGGTCCTAAAAGTGCTACACTACGTGGCACTGGACCCGTGGCCGCGCGTCTGACGCGCTCAGCTTGCTTTTTAGTTTGGGACTTTTCTTGGCTTGGGAAGAGTTTGGTTGCTTCACAATGTACAATCAAGGAGCCTCAAAGGTGAAGGTTTTGAGGGCCCGAACTCCCCTTCTATTTCTATGCAGGGTCAACACTCTCAGTAGGAGGGTCCAATGATGTTTATGTGTAATACAGAAGGAACAGTTGCTTTTGAATATATATATATATATATATGTTAAGTTGGACATCATCACTCTACTTGGACCACCATCGGAGTGGAGGTCAATGACTGGAGGTCAATGACAAGACGCCCAAGCCCCTTCTGCACGTTTGGCCAAGTCGAGCCGACTGCCCTTGCTGTCCAAGAGGTCAATTGAACATGCAAGCTTGGACCAAATATCACGAAGAAGATGCTGAGGGTACCCAGGCAGCAGGAAAGGACTTATGCTACACGTGTTGCCAGGTCCCTCCCAAAAGCTGACTGGGTCGTTCCATTCATTGAAGGAAGACCTCTCGAGCCCCCCTTGGAAAAGACATCCTGCACTATCTCCATGCAACTGTACTCCTGTAATCCGCTGTATGTCGGATGCTTTTGCACTGAGTGTTCGTGTTTCGGAGTGGTACAGGATATGTTTGAAGGCATCAGTGGACATGAGCCACTAACATGTGATTTGCAATGTTTTTGGCTGACTTCAGATCATTGAGCACTTCCCCCTGTGGCCATCCAAGAGAAAACATTCAGCCGCCTTCTTCAGCGTTTGTAGAGTGGAAAAGCTGAGCTTCAGGATACTCGCAGGTCTAGTCTTTGATATTTTGCGATAGGTCGCCCAAACCGCGAAGACCCTCTAAAAGAGTTCGGGAACCACCTGGTATTTTGTAGTGTAAACATCGTATAAATCCTATATTGTATGTCAATAGGGATGGGGTCCCAGTATAGTCGCTATACAGGTACATGCCATATACTTTTGGCTCAAGTGCCCAACCAGGTAAAAAGGAGCTTTAGCGCGCGAGCTTCATGTTGACCTAAGAGCTAGAACGGGGCCAGGGCACACCTTTCCATCCGTTCGCAGGTTATCAGCCGTATCCAGACTCCTTTGAGCTGGGTACGAGCTGCGGCCTTACACAACACCATCCAAACGCACACGCATCGGATAGATCAGTTACCCTCAGTCACTGAAGATGGACCAATCCGACGCCAGCACTGCATCTTTTGGAGCAGCTGCTGCGGCCGCAGATCGGATGAGTGCATCCCACAACTCTAGTCCAGGTACGATCGAAGCGGAGACTCTGACAGTGGTGAGAGAAGATGCGACAGGTAGAGCACGAAGTCGTTCCCCGTCAGCGCACTCGACACCACCGGGGGGGACACCGAGATCAGGCCGTAGCCCTAGGGAGACAAGGAGGAGGACTGACACCGGAGCTGTGAGAGTGTTAGCATTGCAGGATGGGTCAGCTGTACCAGTGCCGTCGGACAGCGAAGCTGGAGATGGAGCAAGGGCAAGCACTGACAACCTACAACTAGCACGGGCCGATGGAGACCTGAATGCGAAGTGTGCGCAACTACTTGCCGAAGTGCATATGTTGAACCACCAGAACGCATGGATGGTCGAATGTGAGCAGAGACAGAACCAGATTATACAACACGAGACAGAAGTCCACGAAGTAGTGATGGCACACCTCGAAGAATGTTACGTCGAAGGATATGGAAATCAACGAAGAATCTCCCAACTTACAGAATCCAGAGACTGTTTGCTCTCAGCAGCACACGATCTGCAATACCAGATGGACACTGATCGTGTGGCAATGCGGGATCGTCTCACCCAGTTAGGGGAGTACGCTGATCGCAACAGCGCAGAGATGGTTAGTCAAGTTGTGAACATCGGCACGGAAGAGATCCAGGCTATATCGGCGGAAAGAGATCGAGCCGTAACCGAGGTCATGACTACAATCGCAGATGCTGAGAACGTCAAGGATCTGTGTAGACAGGAGTTGGTTGGACTACAAAGGCAGAGTGCCAGAAACAAACACGAATATGCTGAGGAAATGAAGATGAGGGAAGCAATGTATGCAAACAAGATCAAATGGTTATCAGAAGAGAATGAGGAGCTCAACAACCGATCTAATACTCAGGACAAGTTCATCTTGAGCATCAGAGAGCAATTGAAGAAGGCGAACGAGGAGTTGACTCAGACGAGGATTCAAGGATCCGATCGACCGTTTCAACCATCTAGCGCCGAACTCAAGAAGGCCGAAGCCAAGGTGAACATGTTGGAAGAGGACATTCTACGTAAAGAGAGGATGCTGAAACGTCTTCAGGAAGAATTGATCGAATCAAGCGCAAGTGAAGCACAATTGAAGGTCGCACTGAAGTTGAAACCACCAGACATGGGATCAGAACCCAGTGTGGAGAATGAGATGATGACCAAGCTTAGAGCGGAACTTGAACGTACTGAAAAGTTATTAAGGTCCGAGGAGAAAGAGGCAATTGAGTACTACGAAGGTATGATGCAGAACCAACAGGACATGATGGAATTCGAAGCGCATGCATCACGGCTCAGAGATGAGAGGAATAAGTACCGGAAGAGGTACGAAGAGGAGCGCACAAGTGCAGAGAATGCAGCCGCAACCGAACATGGTGCCGCTTCATCCTCTAGCTCAGGTGGCTCCAAGATATCTCGGAAGGAACACGAGAAGATCAACATCCCTGCATGGCCCAAGATACACGACCTGGAGGTTTGGAAATCCCAGGTTGTAGCGGCAGTCGTGACGGCATCGGGCGACGAGAAACAAGAAGACTGGATCCAATGGCTCTCGGATGCCTTCAGATCACCATATGACCCATTTCTACTCGAGACATCAGGCGAAGCAAGATTCGCTAGCATAGACGCCAAGCTAGGTATCACCCTACATACGATCATCCACGCAGCAGGTGAGAGATCTCATGACGTACAACTGAAGGTGAGGCAGATGATGCAGAGACGTGCGAGAGGCACAACTCCTGGAATGGTCAAGGGACGAGAAATGTTAGCGTTGATCGTCGATAGTTTCCGGAGTGCCGACAACGTTGATGTGATGTATGCATCCAAGCACTTATTCGATCTAAAGTTTCCTGGGGATAGTCAACTATCCAGATTCCTTGGACAGTGGGATGAGATCATATCAGGTATGGATGCGGACGACATGCTTCCTGACAAAGCACTTCGCAACCTGCTTTGGGATAAGATTAAGGATTCCAAAGTTATGGCGTTAGACTTGTCTGTGTACGACAACATGTTGGATAAGGATCCGGATAAGACCTACCAGAAGTTACGAGAGATCATGACGAAGTGGATACGGAAATCAATCGAGACCACAAACAAGAAAGAAAGGGAAAAAGCTTTTGGGAACATCGTGAAAGCCACACCAGCGGCGGAGAAGAAGGACCCTAAAGCGAAACCCAAGAATACCAAGGCCGATCCACCGAAACATGACGCCGCTCCAGTACTTCCTCAGGCTAATCCGAAGGACCACAATAAGAAGGACAAGAAGCAGGATCGTGGAAGATCAGCCACGAAGAGCCCAAAAGGGGATCGTGGCAGGTCAGCGACTCCAGCAGATACGTCCAAGATAGGATGCGCTTTCCACTTCCATGGAAAAAACGGATGTTCTAGAGGAGACAAATGCAAGTTTAGTCACCAAGAGAAGCATAAGAGTTCTGCTAAGAAACCAGAAAGCCTCAAGGGTGACAGATCAAAGAGTCCTGGTGGCAGGAGCAGTAGCCCTAAGCCAATGAAGGATCAGGTCTGTTGGAATTGGCAGAAAGGATCGTGCAAGTTCGGGGACAAATGTCGACGTCAGCATCACGCTGCTCCTGCTACGAAACAAGAGGCTAAAGGCAAAGCCAAGCCCAAACCGGCTGCGCCAGCCTTCATGCTTTGCGGAGACATCGAGAGTGATGACGAGGACGTACAACCCGCACTTCCCAACGTACAAAAAGGTAAGCTGGCGCTTCGCTTTAAAGTCAGATTCGATGACCAGGCGAATGTGACCACGTTCACCTGCGATCCTGGTAACGAGCTAAACATCCGTCCCCTCAGGAAGAAGAAGAATGAGGCGCAGAAGGTGGATACCGAGCTCATTTCGTCGTTGAGAGCCCTCAGAGTGAGCAACATAGCTGCACGAGTAGCACATGCCAAAGGTAAGATGATGGAGCTATTCTATGCTGAACACATTGCCAAGGCATGGATACAAATCACTCAAGATGAAGGAATCGAGGTGAACGTCGACCTGTCTGATTTCAACACCAGAGAGGTAGTAAGGAAGGATTTTGTCAACTACACGATACCAGGAGACACGATGTTCATGGCTGTGGAGAGGTATGATGGACCACCAATACGCTTCATCATGGACACGGGATGTGGACACGATTTGATCTCAAGAGAGAAAGTCAATGCCATGGGCCTTACCACCAAGGAAGGACCCAAATCCGTGAGCTTCATGACAGCGAATGGTGTAACTAGTACATCAGAGATGGTGGACATCAATGTGGACGAACTACCCATGAGGTCCGAGGCACACGTGTTGGAGAGCACACCATCAGTCTTTTCCATCGGGAAACGGTGCATGGAACAAGGGTACTCATTCATATGGCCGGCAAATCAATTGCCATACCTCATCGACCAGAACGCGAACAAGATTCCGCTATCGGTGCATGACAACATACCCTACATCAAGGTGAATGATGATGACGGGAGATGTTTACCAAGACCAGACGGCTTGGCTACGATACTTCATCGCATACTGTCAGGTGTGGGGCATGAAGACGAGGTCACAGCAGGTCAGGAGACACAACAAGAGGAACTTCCGCCCAGGAAACCACGGAGACGGAGGAGAAAGAAGAAAGATAACCAGAAAGGTCGGGATGGTGAATCTGATATCAATCCAGCTGTTGCAGGCGTTGAAGGAGGACCAGAGGAACACGGTGATGACAGGTATTCTCCTGAAAAGGAATATGACGGGGAAGACCCGAGATTCGATCGTGATCACGAAGGTCAACCTGAAGAAGCCGGAGGCGACGAACATGGAGGTGATGCGGATTCTGAACGAGGAGAGAGTGACATTGATGAAGATGAAGAGGGACTATTGGAAGTCGATGTGGTTGACGGGGAAACCAGACTATCAAAACCGGGAGTGCTGAAGAACGAGGCGAAATCCATATTGCACTTGATGACGCACCGATATAAGAACCCATACTGCAAGTCATGTGTGAGAGCAAAGATGAAGCACTACAAGACTAGCAAGGGAGCTTTCAAACGGAAATTGAAGGCATTCGGTGACCTTATCACTTTCGATCTCATGAACACTCAGAAGATGGCAAGAGATGGGATCATGCCGGATAAGGACATATTGGTGATTCGAGATCGGTTCACTGGTGTGATATGGGGTTATCCATTGAAAGCAAGCAATAGTGACGAAGTGGTGCAGGCAATGAAGCACTATATCGGTAAGAGAAAGGTCACCAACGCTTACTCGGATGATGCGCCACAATTCGAATCAGCACTCAAAGAACTCCGGATCCCACTAGACCAGTCGCTTCCGGGACATCCCCAGAACAATTCACTCGCCGAAAGAAACAATCAGTTCATGATGCTTACCACATCGACGTGCCTACTAGAAGCCGGACTACCACCATGTTTCTGGCCATTTGCAGTGGAATGCGTAAGCCATTTATTGAACATCGAGAAGCTGAGCGATGGCAGCAGTGCATGGTTGAAATTGCACAAGAGCGAATTCCCAGGCATGGTGATACCACTTGGAGCGAAGGTGTTCTTCAAACCCAGTGATGCGAGAGAAAGAGACCAAGATCACAAATTCGACCCCAAGAGCATACCTGGCATCTTCGCAGGATACGTCATGGGGACCGGGATGAACTGGTCGCGGAAATACAAAGTATGGGCCATAAGCGATTTCGCACAACAGAATCTAGGCTATGATGCCGAGAGACCGTTGAGGAAATTGATTACTCCTCACATCACCGAGAAGATCTTCCAAGACGACGGAATAGAATTCCCATTGAAGAAGGAATACGAAAGATTGAACAGCACACTCGAAGGAATGAAAGTCCTGAAGGAGAGATCCGGTTCTCCAGATGCACCTACCAATCCCGAGTTACCCGATCCCGGCGATGGCGACGATCAAGACGATGACGACGACGCGCCTGATCCACCAGACGGGGATCTGAAGTCAAAAGCTAGCGAAATTGACGCGATCGAGGATAAGGAAACGGAAGAACTCACAGAGAAGAAGAAAGAGGAGTACTCCGGTCCCGATCACTACTCCGTTGGGGGGCCAGGTGATAACATAATTTACTTGAACAACGACGGCGAACACGTCAAGATCGCAAAGGACGGTCGTCTATATAGAGTGGGATCGGATGGAAGGCGACTCTTCCACAACTCACCAAGACCCAAGGACTACCTTACACCTGAAGAATGGCAGAAGCTATCGGTGAAAGATAGAGCTATAGCCAAGAAGGCCGGGAAACATGTAGACATGGTCGTGGATAGATTGTCGAAGAAAGCGAAAGGACTTGGGAGCAGTACGGATAAGAAGGAGGACGAGGAGCCTGATGAACTCTTGAAGGACCTGGAAGACGCCAAGAAGGGTGATGAAGGAGATAGTGAAAAGAAGTCCAAGAAAGACAAGAAGGATAAGAAAACCAAGAAGGATAAGAAATCCAAGAAAGAAAAGAAGTCTAAGGGTAAGGATGAGAAGGGTGAAGGTGGACCAAGCTTGGCTATGCCTACTACCTTTATGGAGTGGGACACTGATGATGATGATGACCCATGGTCACCTAAATCCTTTACATCCGAGTCCACGTGTGTCCCCAGTGATGAAGAATTCCTCACCGATTGGGACGAGAGTGCCATGTGGGAGGACAACGATGACAATCTTGCTATGGCGGCTTGGAAGACGGAGAACGTCTACAATCCACTGAACGGTCAGATATGTTGTTGCATCACTGGTGATCCCATTGACAACGATGTAGTTGATGAACCATTTCCGATGATGCCATGTGTAGTGCGTGATACGCAACATCGCCCAAAACTTATGGGCAATAGGTTGTTCAACGCTGTGGTATCAAGACCTGTGAGCCGTGCTGAGATCTTATCCAATAAGAAGGCAATGCAATCTATGTTGGATGAGTGGGGCGGAATCTGGGATGAGGAAACATTCGACGGGTCGTGGCTGAGAGAATATGATGAGATCGTGGCAACCTCCAAGAAGAAAGGAGAAGAAGTTCACTTAGCAAGAGTACATGGAATATGTGTGGAAAAGAACTACCAACTGCCTGACGATGACCCGAAGAGGAAGTTCAAAGGACGAGGGGTTCTACTCGGAGATCAAGTGAAGAACCAGAACTTCGAGGCAGCATTGTTCCAAGACCTTGGAAACTCTCCAGCTACATTCGAAGCTGCTCGATGGGCCGATTTCTACGGTTGCCTGGAAGGTAATGATGTGCAGGTGGCAGACGCCATTCGAGCATATATCCAAGCATTATTGGGCGGTGTACCGTGTTGGGCTGAACTCCCGTGGGAAGCGTGGCCCAAGCACTTGCAAGAGGAGATCACCAGAAGGGGTCTCAAACGTCCTATGTGTCGTGTGAACAAAGCATTATACGGACATCCAGACTCTGGAACGATGTGGGAGCAACATTGCGACGAATCTGTACGTGCATTGGAGTTCAAACCCGTCGGACCAGAATGGCCGTCGATGTATTACCACGAAAAGCTAGACTTGCTGTTAGTGATATATGTGGACGACTTGAAGTTGGCAGGGCCCAAGGAGAACTTGAAGAAAGGTTGGGACCTACTCCGATCCAAGCTGCGCATTGAACCGGAAACCGAGGTCGGATTGTATTTAGGATGTGTTTTGTCGAAAGGCGAAGATAAATTGGCCGATGGTTCCAAAGTCACTACAATGACATATGATATGAGCGCTCTGCTCAAGATGAGCGTGGTCAAATACCTCGATATAGTAGGTAAGGACACAGTATTGAAGAAAGTTGCAACGCCAATGTTACCGGATGTCACAAAGGATCATCCATCGAGAGCACCATGCAGTACCCAAAAGGGACTCGCTGTCACATGCACATGGTGTGGTACTTGTTTCTCGCCTGACCAGGCAGCTTCCAAGGCCAGGTCAACAGACGATGACGTCAAGTCTGATGCGAAGGAGCAACCTCGTGGTACCCTAGCGCCTCATGCTGCTAGTCTCCTAATGAAACTGTTGTACGCTGCTAGAATAGCACGTTTCGACCTGTTAAGGGCCATCAATGTGCTGGCTCGTAATGTGACAAAATGGACAGTTGCCGACGATGCTAAATTGCACCACCTGATGTGTTACGTGCATCATTCAGCCGACCAGAAGATGGTAGGTTGGGTCGGTGATTCCAAAGCAGACCTGTCGTTAGCTCTATTCGCAGATGCGGACTACGCAGGATGTGGTCAATCGTTGAAGTCGACTTCCGGTGCGCACATGCATGTCCAAGGCAAGCGAACTCGTTTCCCGTTGGCAGGAGGTAGCAAACGTCAAGGGTGCGTTAGCCACTCCACCCCGGAGGCTGAGATTGTCGCGGCGGATTACGCATTGAGGACACTTGGAATCCCGAGCATCAGTGCATGGGAGACTTTGATGAGGACGCCACCAAGAATAGTCTTTTATGACGATAATCAAGCGATGATCAATGTTATGAGGAGTGGGAGGAACCCCACGATGCGTCACATGGAGCGCACTCATGGTATTTCCATCACTTGGTTGTATGAGATGTTCAAGCGTGACTATCTGTTGCTCGTATATGAGGTTACTGCTCGTATGGCTGCCGATATCCACACTAAAGGGTTCGATGATGTCAACTCATGGAAACATGCGTGCATGCTGATCAATATACTGAGCGACGATGGTCTGCGCAGCCAAGCACTGCTCGACTTGATGAAGCCAACTCATGATGGGTTGTCTTACGCCAAGCAGCTCCAGAAAGACCGTCACAGTAAGGTGCCAACATATCCTTACACCACCATTCCGGTTGTCCCGCCACAACTGTATCAGCCGGGACTTTCGAGCAAAGAGGGACTGCAAGAGATCCCTGGATGCGACCCCTACGTTATGGTTCGTACTCCCAAGCTATACAGGCTGCGTCCACCACGGGCTCCCCCTGATATGGCATACCTTCGCAGCACTTGGATCTTGCAGGACGCGCAATGGCAACAGATCGAGGATAAGGTTGACCCTAACTTAGAACCCGTTCGGTTTGACCGCTGGGTGGAACGTGCGTTCTTTCAGTTTCATCCTTTGTCTTCTCCGTTACCCGAAGCGTCCGCTCCTGCGTCTGGTCATTTCAACGCTGCGATCCTTCCACGTCTTTTGTTTAGCTTGCGTCCGCTTGTCCAATGTCGCGAGTTGCAACAGACTCTCCGTGATTCGTCCTTGTACTTGTCGATTCATCACTGCTCGACCTCTGCCTTACATGTGCTCAACGCCCTGACACGCCTTGTGCATGGGGGGAATGGGGGGTCTGGGGGGTCTTCGATGATTTTCGACAATTTTGTTTCGGATCCTGAAGAGCAAGAGCACTCAGTTCACGATCATTGGGAGGTAGACGAAGAAGCTAGAACGCTAACAAGAATACACTCGTCTCCTAGGAGAAAGGCGTTCTGCCCGGGTGACGCACCATCTTGTCCAGTTGACATGTCACGGATCAAAGACGATAGGATGACTTACCGTCAAGGAAGTCAGTTCGAATCATCAGATTTTGAGGATTGTGTCAAGGACTATTGGCGACACTCAGGTAGAGGTACGCATACCAAAACGCACCTCCGATGGATAGGCAAGACTGTGTTCACCCTTAGGGGAAACGACGCTGAATCGGAAAACGAGGAAGCTCAATCGGCTGCAATAGCGTTATGCAGCACCCCAAAGCGTATGAAAACGATCCCACTGAAGGATATCATTGTCCCAACGTTCGTCTCCGTTAGCAAAGCCAAGAGCGAGGAGAGCAAAGAGCACAGAATAGTTGATGTCAACTTGAGACGACATGATGGGGAAATTGCATATCGGTACCAGTTCGTGTTGTGCGAAGAAGATGACAACCTAGCCGCCCGCGACGAGCAGATGGTAATTGATCTGTACGACATAGGTAAAGAACCCGCATTCATCCTACTGTGTTCAGAGGAATGTAATCACTTCACCCATTTGGCGGCGAAGCACGATTGCACCATCGTCACTGTATCTCAGAGCGATGACCTCACTTCACCATACGGAATCGCACGTGCGCTCGCAGCAGTACGCTCGGAGAAGGATGCAGTAATGTTTGCAGGACCCTGTACAGGCGGATCAGCATGGTCGAGATACAACGCTAAAGTCAGCGATGCGATAGCTAAATCTATAGAGCTTAAGCGAGCGCTATACTGGGACCTTTGGGAACGTTTTGAAACTGTTATGACTCGTGTTTTGAGGATCGGGGCCGCCGCACTGTTTGAACTACCAAGATACTGTGCCTACTGGAAAGATCAAAGGGTTCAACGCTTGTTGAGCGGCACTGATTGCGACTGTCATGTGTTTGATGGATGTATGTACGGGCTAGGTGCTGAGTTCAACGATTCGCACTCCGACAAGAAACTCATCAAGAAACCTTGGGAGATTGTATCATGGAATCTTGAGTTCGGCGACCAGCTCAGCAGAACATGTGACAAGAGCCATAGCCATAGAGATTGTGCAGGTAAATACACTAAGACCACTCAATTATATAATAAGAAGATAATCGGCATTATCCTGAAGACCGTGACCAAGAGAATCGCTGAATTCCAGAAGTCTGAGAAGATGATGCATGCCGTTCCGTGCCTTATGATTCGAGCCTTGGGTAGTTCCTTCAACGAACGATCAGTGTGTGGTGCAACATCAAACGAGACTGTATACACATGTGATGAGCATGGGACACAAATACCACACGTACGACGGATCGAACCACATGGCATTCATAATTTTCAGGCCTGTTGTGTTTGTTTGTGTGACCACAGCACTGCTTCACCCGTACGCTTCAGCGACGTGGCTATGGCTTCTGTTGGTGGTGTCATGAACTATAACAGCAACACGAGCGGCTACCCGACTTTCATCATCAAGATCCTCGATGGCCTGGTTGAGATGAAGGAGAGAGGGCAGATCACCCTACCTCAAAGGATGTCGAGGAGTACGCATGGGTTGGATGTGGTTGAAGCATGGATTGCCGTCGGCATTCCTCCGCTCGTCCCGTTATCCATCAACTATGCAATGTCCAGGACAAAATCCGATGACACCAAGTTCTTGACCGCTTCACTGAAGAAGTTAGTGGGCTACATGAACGAGGAAGAGAAGAAAGAGAAAACTGGCGACTTGGCAAGACGCTATAAGCTATCCATGGCCACCATTAAGGGGCGCTTCGGGAACGATGCGAGTGGGGTTTTCAGCAACCTTTCTCGCTACCTTGTGGAGCCTGAGGAGATTGGGGCGATCGATGACTTATGGGACGACGTCCGCGATTTCATCAACAGCGGCAGACTCAATGACACTATGGTTGCCTACCAGCAATGGAGGAACCTGTCCGGGTCAGCCAATGAGAGCATGAACATGCGTGAAGCCGCGGATCCGTCAGATCACGTCTATGCTACCCGCCTCGAGAGTTACTACACGATCTTCAGCTCGATCTTCTATCACACCTCTGACAAACTCACCAGTCGAAACGCGAAGGAGAAGGTACAAGAGCTGATAGAGACGGTGAACAGAGAAATCCGCAACATGGCACTGGCAATAAGGGTCCACAACTCGGACAGCGCGTTGGACAAGATCCACGTGATCGATGTGCTCGAGGACCTGATCGCCAGGAAGAGAGGATTGCCAAAATACAGGTCGGCGGCTCAGAACCATATGGAGACCTTTCTAGGCTCCATGAGTGTAATGGTACAATACCTTGATAACTGCAAGCCTCCGGTAGCCCTGATAATACCAGAAGAACTCAGATTCATGAGGGAAAAAGTCATGCCGATGATCAATGAGTGGATCCCGGTTGAACCCACAATGTTTCGAGTTCAGTACAACGCAGCTGCGGCGGAGAGCGGAAGGTAAAATGAGTACAACCGGCGGAGCAGCGCCTTCAAATCCTACACCGAATACATCGAGGAGATGAAGAAGAAAATCGAGGACAAAGTTATCCCCTCGTTACCATTTTGGGACATGGTGGAAAGTGAAGGTCCTGAGCCCCCTGACGTTGCTCATAGGCCAAAGTGGTGCCCGCCGCTTCAGATCTACGGTGACTTTGCTAGGCCGAGGGCCAAACCAATGCCTCGCGCGCCAAGACCTCCTCCACCGTCGTCGTCATTTGAACAGCAGAACTTTTCGGAGCGTCCTTCCGACAGTTCAACTGGACATGGGCCGGCGTCCTCCAAGCGGTGGGGAAGGACAGGTGGATCAGAATCCACCGGTGCGGCATCAAGGGACATCTCAGTCACTACATGGTTTAGAATGCCGTTACCGATGGGGTCATCCAAATACTACGTATTTGGGAAGGACTATTTTTCGCAAGACATGAAGGTCTACGCAATGGTCAGCACCAATCAGGTGCCATCCGGGCACATCGTAGAAGGTCCCTGTACCGTTAACGGACAGATGACATGGTTGCAGTACTTACGAAGGTTGACGTCGTATTTGATGTTCTGGCATGGGGGGTACCAAGAGTCGGTGATCGATCGGAACTATTATAAAGAAGACGCCCATTGGTTCGCTCAATATACCAACATCTACGACTCAACACAAGTGTCACTTGCTGGAGGGCTACCATCTCCGAGAACGCTATACAACCTTTGTTACCCAATGGAAGCCAAGGTGATTGATGAAGCGGAATTGGAGCTGAGGATGCGTGAGACATTGAAGGGCTTCATCCCAAGTGTCACGTGCCAGCCAGCGACTCGCACCAACGATGGTGAGAGTGTGCACTATGAGTTCATCGGCGCCATGAAGACCAGTAAGGTGATTTTGATGTCTGACTTCGAGTACATCACCAAATCGAATTCCGGAAAACAGACAGTGTCCGCCCAGAGCTTATTGTCACTTGGATGGGATAAGGTTATCAACATGTCATGTACGCCTGAGTACAAGAAGGGAGTGATGACGGATCCATATGGTTTCATCAACTTCGTTCGTGATCGAATTGATGATGTCAAACGCCATGAACCCACCTCCATCCATGTGTGGTTGTCGTTGAGCAATCTAGTGACTGCGGGCGAGAAGGGGACATATAAGACTGTGATTGTTCCCACGGACTTCGTTCCAAGACTCAGGGATGTGATCGTCAAGCTTGACGAATGCTGCCAATTACCTACCTTCGTGAGGGTTTGCGCAGACGTGGAGTTTCACCATGCCGTCGGTTCGTTCGGTAAGATCGCCAACATGATCAAGGACGAGCTGTCGCTGAATGGCATGATGTCCACAACGTCGGACAGATTCTGGCGAGCCATTTCGGTCGCCGGAAGCGGTCACCCCTACTCTATGAAGTCTGGAACCTCTTTGGTCCACGCTGTCATGGAAAAGCACTTGTTCAGAGAAAAGATGCTCGCTTCTTGCTTTATGGCACCGGATCCCTTGACCGAAGCGAATAGCCTCCATGATCCCAACTTGGAACACGTGTTGCAGGACAAAGAGAGGTTGTATCAGTACTTGTTCGGAGATTCCGTAAGAGGAAGCCATGCATATCAGTCCACTGCGGAGCCTTCAGGTGAGAATGAGTCTGATAGGAGGAAGAAGGAGAAGGTAAGGAGAGAGAACAAGATGCCATGGATGGATGAGTACTGGGGAGTCCTTCAGCCAGAACCAATATACTCAAGGACTCAAAGGTGGTACGTCATTGATGACTTTAAGGAGGGTGAGGAAATTTGCTGCGATTATTGTCTGTTCTGCAATCCCATAGACTCCGATTTGAAAGACGATTGCTATGCGGAATGCATCAACGGAGCAGCAAACAGATGCCGTGGGATGTCCGCAGAAGACTACGTCCAGAAGCGATTTCATGCATGTGCTCGATTGCTTCACAACTTCGGCATGGGGCAAACGGTATCTTCTCCCACCATCGTAATCTCCGAGATGAACCCGCACGATGACTTGATGAAGTTTTTACACGAGGCGATGATCATCTTCAATGAGAATCCAGGTTTCCAGAAGGAGATTTCGTTCTTCGGGGGGATCAGGTTGTCATCAACAATGACGGAGAACTTCTTCAAAACGAGGAGAGGACCCAGCATCCATGTGGAAAAGCAGATAGTCGGCAGCGCCAAGTACTACCAGGGATCCTATGACCTTGGCAACGTATGCTACACCAAATACCTCAAGACCATACTGGAACCCGATGTATTCCGCACTATATTCGGAGATGACCCCACGGAGGAACGGGTAGGTGACATGGTGGAAGCGCTGCTGGGCATGTTCGAAATTGCTCAACTCTTCAGGCACATGTTCAGGAGATGGGGTGACATCGAAGCTTTGAGGACGGGATTAGAAGAATCCATCAAACGCGTCACTGCATCGCTGTACGACAGGACAACGTATGAGAACCGAAAGCGATCGATGATTAGAACCATGGACCCGCACTCTGATGAGGCGGCAAACGTGGCACTGATTCTCGTTCGCATGAGGACTATGCCGCTTCCTGAATTCGACACCGACCACTTCTTCGAAATTGGGAAAGAACCAGAACAGGGAACAGAAGCCACTGACCAGCCCGAGGCCGAAGGTGTCGATATGGAGACTGAATGTGGACAGGAGAAGGAGGAGCAAGATGTTGACATGTCCGACCCGAAGACATCAATACTGCAAGCCATCGACGAATTTGAGAGGAAGATCGGGCAGGCAGAATTCTGCATCCACTGCATGGAGTCGGGACACATAACTCTCAATTGCGAGAAGACCCTTTCATCTTCACCTTCAGTCACCTCGGTGTTGAGTGATTGGAAGAAGAGAGTGAAGGGAGAGGTTGCACCCGACGATGTACCATCTGGACATCCAACCGAGGAGCCTAAGAAGAAGAAGCAGAGAGCATCGCCTACTCCAGATAGGAAGGTCGACAGCGAGTTCAGGCGAAAGGAAATGTTGAAAGCAAGAGTCGTGACAATGTTCGACCATGACGGATTCACCTTGATCGAAAGTGCTGATGGAGTCGAAGGAGGGCCACATTCCTATAATGGGCGGAAGCTCGCGGAAGCAGGCCCTAAGGATATGAAACAGGTGTACGAATTTGTCGAGAAGGCATTTGTGCACTCCAATTCCCTCACACCAAAGGCATGTCATCACTTCTATCCCCTACCAACACGGAGGGAGAAGGGATACAAGCCGATCGACCCCATGACGATGGTCGGGAAAGTTGAACTAGTACCGATCAACGGAGTCACTTTCGCTGCAAAGAACTCCGACTATGGCAACCACAAGTATCCGACTCCAGACTGTCGAGTACCTGAATACAGCCAAACGAGCCAGGCCCTGAGTCGTCGATTGGGGGCGAAGTTGAGACATCGAATTGGACGCCAGTTCAGGACAGGAGGAAGACTCGCACCAATCAAATGCGATGAAGGCGCATGGGTGTCATGGGAAGACCTGTTAGGTGATAATGCAGTTTGGGAAGACGGTTATCACTACGGCAACATAGATATCGTGACCAAGAAGGCGCGTTTGGAGAAGTACTTCGACCAAAACTATGAGTGTTTCCGCATAACCAAGAGGGTCAGATTCCAAATGTTGGCGGTCCGCGTTCACCCTGATGAACTCAATGAGCCTGATGACCCGATGGAGAAAGAATGGATTAACGAACTCAAGGACATGGGAATCTCTAAAGGAAGACTCCACCATAGCGATGGATGGTGCTTTCCCGTGGCTGTAAGAGCAACCTCGGCACACTCAACGGACGGCGGAGGTTATGACGTTACCATTGACATCGACCACATTGGGTCGAGAATGACCAACGACATGGCCCTATCTATGGTGACTGCATTTCACGCTACCAATCTCGGAGCGCTGACTTCAATCATGCGACGAGGGCTAGTGCCGGGAGGTCTCGGTTCATCGGGAAGGGATTCTATCCACTTCACATGTTTTCCGCCATGGGCCTGGGAGCAGGGCTACAAGGGTAAACCTTGGCTGGGTCGTAAGGTCGCATTGAGTGATCGCCCAGTGGTTCTCTACATTCCGGTGTGGAAGCTGCAGGAGTACGGACTTCTCATCTCAGCGACTGGCTCTCTATTGGTTGAGAACGTCGTTCCCTTCGATGAGGTTAAAGGGGCATGGTTGCAATGCGACAATGCGGAACCCGGACAGCCTGAGGAGATCGAATGGATCCGGTTACTCAGTGGGGAACCCGACCCTGGAAGCTACCTTGTTCTAGAGTCCAAATACGGAAACCCGATCATGATTCCACGCTTTCAAAAGCTCGAGAGTTTAGCGGTTGAGGTTCAGGACGATACCTACTCCGAGGACGACGCCAAAATCTCAAAGCTGCTGGGTATGATCGAGGAGAGTGGTGTTTACCCAGAATATGATAACACCGAGTGGCAGGAACTCTTCGAGGAGATCGTGTACCGCCGAGCGATGAAAGACTATGACTCAAGACCGTGTCCTAACTGTCTTGGCGAAGTCGATGTGCGATTGACGATATGTCCGCACTGCGTAGCGGTTTTGATCGCGAATGGGAAGCTCACACATGTGGTACCCAAGGAGACAAGGGACCGCAATCAACGATCACCTCCGAAAGATGTCCCAGCCAGTTCTTCCGGTGAAACGACTTCTGCTGCAGGTGCAAACATCGATGAAGTCATCAAGAACGCACGCAAGACAGCCGAAGAGGTCATTGAGATCGAGGAATCCGAAGGAGAGGAAGAGGAGGAAGTTCCTATCATTTTGAAGGAACGACCGGACGAAGCTGAAGGCGAACCCGAGTATCGGGAGGTCCCTCAAGATGGATACGGGAATGAACTCCCGAAGCCTTGCCCCTTCGCAATTGACGAATTGCCGCAAGAAGCTGCGATCCCCATCGACCACAACTTTGCCGTCACACAGCAATTTGATTTGAGGTTGATGAAGTTGATCAAGGGCTTAGCCAACGCAACGTTCGACATCAACTGCTTTGAGAATCGTGAAGATGTACTGCGAATGTTCGACGATGGACAGCGGCATGACACTCCGCACAATAGATGGCCGATAGTACCGAATGATCCGGATACTGGGTTTCCAAGACGTCTCATGAGAGCCGAGGTCATAGGCATGAGCAGATGGACCGACGACGTGTTTGCAGCAGAAGCGTGGCAGATCTATGAATTCCACGCCAACGTTGTTCATCCGATGATGATCACTGCAATCCGCTGCGGGCTTAGCCATAAGTACCTCAAAGAGGTCGGCAGCACTCAGCGTAGCATGAGTGATCCAAAGGCTCGAAAGTCTGAGACCCAGGATGAGATCATCGAGAAATTGGCATTCATCTCAAATTTCATCAGACGCTTGATCAAGAAGACCTTCGGAGCGAGCCGATATAGCTACTACCAGAAACCAGATGACGAAAGTGCCGCTCCATACAAATTCATCGACATTAGTCCCGCCATCAAATCGGAGAGGAAGAATGTCACGAAGGAGATCCTCGTTGCATGCCGCTACTATGGCATAGAGGTATCCGCTATCCAAGCACAGAAATTGAAGTCCTTCGAGGAGCAGATCCGAGCGGGAAATCCAAGGAACGTTGAGCTCATCAAGGACTACATTGGCTTTGTCGGCGCTGACTACATGCGACAACTCACGAATGGATGAGCATTGGGGTCATGCCGACATGCCACTTCCGGTACTTCAAGTACTGAGGGATCTTGGGTAATTCATGATGACCGTTTTGGCATCATGGGAGTGAGATAGGATTGTGTTTCACACCGTTGGTAATCGCATGATACCATAGGTAGGTGCACGTTTTCCGCTTGTAGCTCCATTGCCTGTTTGATCCAACTTTCAAGCGAATGCAAGATCTTTTGCTAATTCAATTCAATAGGACATACTGGTTGACCTCCAATACACTTTTGAGAACGTGATTCGTTCTCCGGTTTTTACATCCACTCATCTCCCTTCCCCGTCGAAGTACGGATGTGGGGGGGTGTCAATAGGGATGGGGTCCCAGTATAGTCGCTATACAGGTACATGCCATATACTTTTGGCTCAAGTGCCCAACCAGGTAAAAAGGAGCTTTAGCGCGCGAGCTTCATGTTGACCTAAGAGCTAGAACGGGGCCAGGGCACACCTTTCCATCCGTTCGCATTGTATATAGTATAACAATAAAAACACACAAAACACATCATATCAAATAGTGTTTGGAAGGCTATTGCCTCACTGTTCTCTACCGTTTTAGCGTCCCGTATCACACAAGGTACTTGTTGGGAACTGAGACAGGTGCAATATTTTCAGGTCCTTTTACATAACTCGACGGCCATGACGTGTTTGCTCTAAGCTAAGTGTCATGTTGGCGTTTCGCGCCTTCTTTGCCCCACACATGCAGCGCTCAACGCGCTGAAGTGCAGATTGGGTCGGGGATGCTGAAGCCATTCGTGAACATGGGTGGTTTTCAGAAGGCACTTGTAAATGGCAATCAGAGCCATCTATGGGGGGCCTAGTCACTCGTTGGCAGGTTCGAAGGAATCAGCAGCGTTGGTGCAATTTTTTCTGGTATAAGGTCGTCTGAACCACCAGAAGGAAGGGTGCAAAACTATTCTTTGCTTGCACATGTGACACTTGCGATTCATTCATTCTGATTCATTTATGTGCGCGCGGATTGCCTATCCATCTCATCTACAATCTACACCAAATCTGCACCCCCAATAAATGAAGGCTACGCCCAGCAGGTCAGACTGCCTGCAGGCACGCGACGCTATCAAGAGACGTGCACGCTGTGAAGAGACGCCAGATTCGGAGTCCGAACTAACTCACCCGGAAGATTTCTGGAGGTTTATCCAGACCATCCAGAAAATACTATTGACGAATTGCGGTCATGTCCTTCATGTCTCAACATCCCTGGCCGTCAAAATCAGGCCTAAGTGCTTGGAACTCAGTGGAACGGGTCCGCGCGTGAACTCTGGGATTCTGTGATGAGAAAAAACGAGTCACTCTTTAGATGGAAGTGAGGAATCTCCTCCTTCATGAGAAAAGGCTCGAGCTGTGGTGAAAATTCAATTCTCATTGAGTGCCAAAAACGGTTTTGTAATGTATAGTCTAATTTTTATACTGTTCGCCGTGTTCATTTTGAGTAGCTGATTGAATACAAAAGGCTGAACACAACAGGTCCGCTCATCAAGAGGCTGTAGATCTCACATCGTTTTTCACCCTAAGTCTGGGAAGAAACCTCATCTAAACGGACTCTTTCTTCACCAAACACTTGCAGTGATACGATTCCAAGCGCCACAGTCAGTGCTCGTGCTCGTGTTTTTGGTGAAGAAACCGTCCAAGAACCTGCCCCCCACTTTTGTCCATGGCTGATCTCCTTCCAACAGACCTGCACTTCCAACATAGCCCTGTGAGCCTAGGGAACCTGTGGACAACACAAGGGGTATCTTCCAACAGACCACTTCGTTCTAATTCTAGAACTCAAAAAACATCCTGCGCAGTCAGTGCCGCATTTTTCGCCGCCTTTCACCCAAACCGGGCTGCCTGTGCTGTCCGGCATGCTTTTGGACCCTTAACGTCCCTTAGTCACAGTCCTTTTTGCTCAGAAGGGATTTCTTACCCAACCACTAAATAGGTTTAGTCCGCTCAACTCCTTCGCAACGGGGCCAAACACACAGCAAGCGAATGAAGACTCTTGATCACCTCCACCCCATTTGAAGTGAAAGACCACCGACTCTCACAGCCAAGACATCACAGACTCCCACCCCGTCCGGGTTGCCCGAACTCCACCCGTGGGACACACGTTTCACCCTCGCGACCGTCGATCGTGCCCGTCGGTCGCGACGTGGGAGAGTGGTCGATGCAGCGGGAGGAGAGTGGTCGATGGTCCGAGCCACGCAACGGACGGATGGAGTGACGTGGGTTCCCAGGGGGGGCCCAGTGGACCAACCTCAACCATGGGCCCCAGGAGACTCGAGAAGGCCTATCAGTTGGCTTGCTTAGGCTGTCTCATCCGAATCGACCCAAATTCGGTAAGACTGGACCCGACCATGGCCTTTGGCCAATAACAGTGTCTCCTTCTCAGAGCGTATGTGGATCCTTAACTTAGGGTGTTTGAACCGAAGTTCTGCGAATGCCGACAACCCCCGTGCGCCGAAAGCTGTCTTTTTTCCTCACCCAGCTGGTGGAACGACTTGCCCTTCAGATCGCCCAGTCGTGAATCAAGATGCGGGACGGCATCTTCCAAGGTACCAATCCCAGATCACCTGTGGGACTTGCAGATGCTCTGCCGGAGTTGGGTTTCAGGGATCTCACCATACACGGAATGTTTGGGAATTGGATCAAGGCGAAGTGATGTTCCGTAGTGACAATGGGATAAAACATGATAAAACCACAGCACTTGGACCTGGATTCGACTTCAAGTACCCTGCAAATGGGACATGACCCCATAAAAACAGCCACTTGTACCCACTTTCAGATGCAAAGCAAACCCTCATTGTTTGGTAACACCATCGCCCTTTTGAGCAACCTAGCACCCAGATGTTGTGGGAATTGGCTTGCGAGATGAGGCGTGAGCAGAATCAAGAAATTCAATCAGTCCTCCCAATCGCAACAAGCCCCGAGTGGCCCGAGCCCTTCAAAAGACTTAGCCAGACACTCTATGTACTTATTATATGCCATATTTGCCGACATTGGGTGGTTATAGTATATTCCGTACATGGAGTGTTTGCATGGGTTATAAAGAGTGCTCATTCCAGTCGATTCAAAACTGCCACAGAAGTTCAACAAGTCACAGATGAAGGCAAGGCCTGGTGATCAAGTGGGTGATTGATGATGCCTAGCTTTTCTGTACTGGGCAGGCTTGCAGCAATGCAGAAATTCTCAAGAGTACCAAGACTTGGCATTATACTGTAGATCAGAGAATCTATGCATGTACAGCTGACCGATTTGGCTGATCAAGCACACAAGCTAGAGAACACACTAGACCAGCAACATTTTTTCATCCGCACACAGAGATCCTGAGACTTCCTGAGACTTCGGCCCTCCTCCCCTCATCTCGAAGATTTCGTCTTTCGGCGTCCCTCCTCGTTGGGATTCCCCTCGAATGAGTGGGAATTCCATGTGGAACGTCGTCTTCAAGTTCCGATGGACACGCAGAACGAACGCGTCGAAGGACGCAGAACGCAGAACGCGTCGAAGGATCGTCAGAGAGGGTTCTCATCGGAGAAAAAGATGCGTTGGGCGGTTGCTTTGGGTAATGCTCAGGCTGGGGGGGCTTGAAAGTGTGAACAAGATCAGGCACAATTCCAAGAAACCACATGGAACAATATGCCTATTTTATCCTATGTTCATCTATTTTCAAGACTAGTTCCTCTCCACTCTGATCACTCTGGCGGTAATTCTTCAGCATCCTTTTATGCCCCAGGAACGATCGCAAACAGTCTATTCACCCTGCTTTTGCTTAGACTTGATACTTGAATTTTCCGATATTTTCCCTATACTTAGATTTTTCCTATATAATTAGACTTAGAATTTTCCTATATTTTCCCTAATTATCTATTAACCTTTTTTCTGGAGAATCTGTCTCCCTCTATGTCCCGGCCTTGGACGCGCCTTGTCTTCGATCGAAGTCGTGACCAGTCGATTCAGTCCACGACCGGTCGATTCAGAAAACCGACGGTCCAGGAGCGAAGGAAGTCGTTCGGAGATCGAGAGAAAAGAGTTTTTTGAGGTGAAGATAACACGTTCATTTGTAGGAAGCAATCCTTGGAGCATTCTTCTTTGCGAAGTGTCCATGTGCTTTCTGAAACTCGTGTACCTGAAGAATGACAGCCAAGAGGCACTCATGTTTCATATTGAAACTGGTAGATGAAAAGGTAGATATCTTGTCAAAGATCTACTCCAGGTAGATCCAGGTAGATCCACTCCAGGTAGATACTGGTGGATCTTGGAAGATCCAGGTAGATTGGACGTCCGTAACTCAGGTCATCCCCTCCCTCCGCCGCCACGGAGCGGGCCGCGCCGTCGACGGGCTTCGGCGTCTGAGCGCGGAAAGAGCCGTTGTAAAGAGCCGCCGGTGGTGCCCAGAGATGCGCAGGTGGTGCGGTGACTGCGTGGAACCGTGGAATAAAGATAATATAGGTTGACCGGTTCTTTTTTGCTTTTCTTGTGTTTAAAGAATTAATAAATATAGGGATATGTTTGGCGACTTCAACCTTTCAACAAGGTACGAAAGAAGAAGCCTGATAGGAGCCTGGTTGCCCATCAAGACCAGCCAGCACCACCCATTTGGGGTGGAATAATTGCATGGAAGACACGTCAGAGCGGGGGTCTTGGTTTTCGGCCCAAACTGGGTGGTGCTGGAAAAAGCATTTCGTTTATGTCAGCCTGGCGTTCCTCCAACCCTTGGGACCGTCTCAGGAGGTGGTTGGAGCCCTAGGGCTAAGCCATTTTGGCAGGTTCCAATCCATCCCGGTTTGGGTGAATTGCGACTTGTTGCGGACAACTGGACATGTCACCATACAAATCTCCGTGGGATTGCTGCAGGGATCTGGGATCCGGGAACAGAAGAACTTGGGTGTGATCATTTCCTGAAGAATTGGTGTTTGTACCCGGACCGATTTCGTTCATATCCTAGGATAGTGGTACATCAGACTGTATACCCATTCTCTGGTACTTGGAGGGTCCAGGTCCAGGTATGTATTAGGGTAGGGCATGGCCAAGCATTGGCCAATTCCTCCTCTTCCAGTGAGTAAGTAGGGTGAGCGATATGATTCAATACACATCATATGATCATATGACTTTTGGACAACACGTGGTTGAACATATTAACTTCTGCTGAAATTGGTGATGTTTGTTTCCATCGAGTCAGAAGTGTCCTTCACAAACAGCAAGGACGGTATGCCTTGGGGACTAGACCTGGATTCTATGCAAGAAATTTGCTGAACTTGGGCTTCATAAGATGAAAAGGATTCTAGACTACAGGACCAGGTCAGCTTTGTTGAATGGTCTTGGAAGGTTAGGTTTTTGAGATACCTGGATCCTCCAACGCACGATGTGACAACCTTTTCATCTCTACCAGCCAAGGACTCGGCAGACATGTTGCGTTGAAGGGCCCATGTCAGGGGGGGATGCAACGACTCCCAATTTCCCAAATCTGCGTGGGGTCAAAACAGCTGCATCCAACGGGTCACCTGGCAGGACCCCCCCTGCCCACTATAGAGTCTACATGCACTCTTCCATCTATTTTGGTACATGGTTACAACGACATTCTGAATACATGGTTTTACCCTGAGCTAGTGTCTGGAGCACCTCCGGGTGCGTGACCTGGTTGTGTCACAAGCGAACAAACCATGGACGGGGCGGGCCATCTCTCGCCTGAAGAAGGTGAAGGCCATGGGTCAAGAGCATCAGGGCCAAGCTGCTGAAGGGTGCACGCTCTAAACCCATGCCAAACACCTTCTTAGAAGGTACTTGGAGCCCTAGCGTCTGTCTTTCTCGATCTGCAAGTAGGCCCCCCCCCAGCGGCGCCGAACTTGTGGCCATGTCAATCAACAGCCACGTACACCCAACAGGTCCAAGACCTCAATTGACTGGAAACCATACTAAAACTACTCTAATGAGGTAAAGGACAAAGGGTTTTACTGCGTCAGACTGGACCTGTAGCATACACTAAAACACCATTGGTGTGTTTCAATCATCGACAGTATTTGACCCAGAGGCTTTTGACTCGTTGTATGCTGCATGAGGTGATGTCAGCGAAAAGGAGTGCAGTCTGCTTCATTGAACCTGAGCCTTCGGTTCGCTGCCGTGGATCACAGAGGGAAAACCCAACCTTTGGGGGGGATTCGGGGACACCACGAAGCAAGTTACTTGTTACTTGGTGGGGAAAAACCCACCCGTTACTTGTTAATCTTCTTACCCCACCCACTAAAACAAGTCACAGGTGGTTTCACTTTCGGTGGACAGTTGGGTGAACCGTTCCGGCGAACCTTTCCTGGCGGGATCGACATCAACGGCTAGAGTCTAGAGAGTACGGCGTCAGCGAGAGAGTACGGCGTCGGCGTTCGATGCCGATCTGTAGGACTTCGAAGTTTGGTGGGTTATGGGCATGTTTTGAAGTCGATTCAACTCCATTGAATCTGATTGGACAATTTCCACCAGCACTGAACCACCTGAGCATCAAGACAGCACAATTTCAAGTCTGAATACAATATATAAATAAGCAGTTTCAGGTGGGTTTTTCGAGTGATTGGACGATTTCCCCCCCGCACTGACAACTAACTCTACGATGGAGGTGAGCCTCAACTGGCGATGTTCTTCGCAGTTCAGCCTGACCTGTGAAGCAGCCCTCAACTCGTTGATTGGTCAGTACGTTTGAAAAGGTATGACGCGCGGAGTACGCTGCCCACCTCAAATCCTGTTCAAGGTGACTTCTTTGAGGTTCCAGGTTGTACTCGTAGGTTGCGGCAACGAAGTGGTTCCTTCACTTGCTTTTGCTTAATGTTGTTTTTTCTCCCTATGAGTGAATCCCTTCTGGTGTATGTTGCTTCTTCTTTCCCCGGCTCCAAGTTCAGTTTTGTTTGGATCTTCTTTTCAGAGTCACAAGACTCTAACAACTGGACTTCAAAAAATCCACTCTTCTCAAGCCAATGGGGTGTTTGTCGAGATGTGTCGCTCAAGCCCCCAACGACACTTTAGGAGTAAGACATCAGCTGCAGCATGCTGCAGCAGAAATACGACTCTTTTTATCCTCCATCCAGCTGGTAAGGCACCTGTGATTTTGTCATCCGTTTCTTTTTTTTTTCCGCAGGACGAATGGCAGGATGACTGGGATCGCGGCCAGCGTGGGCCATTCTTCCTGGCGCGAGACACTCTTCAGGCGAGGAAGGTTCGGAGATTTGGGACCAAACCAACTTTTGCGTTGAGCCTAAGTAAGGTTGTTCCATCATTTCCCTGAAGGTTCCCCAGAAATGCTGGGTAAGTACTTGGGAGACTCCAAGACAGTGCTACGGAACAGCACCATCGTCCTGAGTTCTATGTCGTTTTGTATCATACCTGGATCAACCTGTTGAATATATACATAGACCCTTTTGACTCTGGATGTTCCATCCAATCACCACCCAAACGTGCCACCGGGCGCTGGTCTCAGTCCATGTGCCACCGGGTTTATAAAGCGTTAAAGCATGGTAGTCGTATTTGTCATCTTTTTCGGAGGCGATGAAGCGCAGCTGCGACTGGGGCGGCCGCTTCAGTCATGCGAGGGGCCCCAGAAGAACCCGGCATCTTCGCGGGCTCTTTCGGTGCGAAGGCTGAACAAACAGAGGTTGAAGAACCCTATAAACTATCCCAGAAGTACCCCAGTAGGGTCCTTTTTCAGGCCACTTGTGTGAACGAGCCAAGAGAAGGCGCAGCTGGAGTCTGGAGTCGGCTCGTTCGGCTCCGGTCTGGCTCGGAGCGTGTTGCTTCGACAGCGGGGTCTAGGGTTGCCACTCGGGTTCTAAGGATAGAGGTCTTAAGGATCAAGATCGTGGAGAGACCTTTCATGAGCAAAAACGTGTGATTTTCCCTCAAAAGGTTGGGTCTAAAAGTCTAAGATGTTGCGAGTAGCCTATTCGAGTAAGAGCCCTCCCCCAATTTGGATGGTCAAACCCTCATCCACATCACTGGCCTGACATGCTCGGAGCTCGAACACAGCACCACCGCTCTCACAGGCGAGCGCGGATGTTGACAGCATTTCGACAGGTTTTGGATTTCTGGGTCGACCTCCTTTTCCAAGGGCTCTTCTTGCGGGGACAAATTGCTGGGGACCGAAGTAGACTGCATGGCCATGGGCCCAAAAAATGGGGAATCCCCTAATGGTCCAAGTAGCTTCTCAGGTTCGGTACAACTGGACCCGACAATGGCACCGGTCAATAACAGTGTCTCCCTGCTCACCTTTTCAGAGGGTGCCAGTGGATCGCTAGGGATCAAGAGTCTACATTGACAGTTCATACTGTAGTTCATCTCCCTCAAGTCTCATAAGGACCATGCGATCAATCGTATGGTTGAAAAGAGCCCCGCCAGGGTTCTTTGGGGGGATCATGAGGACATATTTAATATTTGTTTGAGCCTTTCTTCGTACAATGGACGTGTTCACCCAATCGATGCTAGTTGTTTGATGGATAAAACAATACAATATATATATATATATAACATTTACTTTCTTTGTTCCATTGGAAAGGCCTCGCGTAAATGATTCAACTAAAACCAACCTATATAGAGAACCGCCCCCTTCCTTCCTTCCTTGCCCCCCCAATTTGCAGCGTCTCAATGGACTCCAAGGATGTGGGGCGCTGCAGCCGGACGGTGGGTACGCAGCTGAGTGTTCGACGCGTCGTCCTGCCAGACAGTGGGCTGAAGACTCACCGCTAGCGATTGGAAGATAAGAGTAGTGGGTGGGATAATGATGATGTTGTTATTATTTTGCCTAGGCTTCCTGGCCCACCTATTGATTTAATCGCCTATTTACTGAATAACCATTGTTTGACTAAGGATTCTACGCTTTAAAGCCAGGTGGGATACACCGGTATAGACTCCTTGAAATGATAATGCAAGTGGACAACCCCCTATTTGCAGAGGAAAATTGATCAGCTCCACTGACTCTTTGACTGATTTTCTTGGAAAGGACTGGCTTCTCTTAGGATTGCCTTTGGGTGCTGGTGTCTTCGGAATCTCTTAGCATTTGTGCTTGGGAGTAGCTGGTGTGTACGAGACACCCCCGCAAGTTGGCCAGTGGGGTTGGTTCTCAACCTGTTGGCTTGGGCGGTGTCTTGTGGGGTTTGGCAATAGAGTGATCCGTCGTGTTTTTTGACAAGAATTCTTGGCCCGGCAGGTTTCTCCAAAGCCCAAGGATACAAAGCGCATCAAAGCACCAATATATGCTATGCTATTTTGAGCCGGGATTTACACTCAGGTTAGGAGCCACTTGAAACAATTTTTGCCGGGGTCAAATGCAAAAGCGGACCCATCTCTAGACGTACACGAGAAATTCCGTGTATCCTTCAAGAAATTCAAATTGCTCTCCAACCAGAACACCAACACAAACATTTGGGCCCAGCCCAGCGTTTATGATGCGAAACGTCTCCACGCATGTTTTTTTGGAGGTAGCTTGGCACTTTTTCATAGGGGGCGTGGGATTCTTGGGAACCCACATGATAGGTCAACACATGTCAACACCTGGAGCCAGTCCACCATGTAGCGAAGGACCGACCTGGTATCCTGGTAGGTCAAGCAAGTTTAAGGTATCCTGGTCCCTGGGAGTTGAACCACCATTGATTTAACAGCCTGAATTTCGAACATCCATGGTTTTTCTAAGGATTTACCCCACATGGCTTCATCCACAGCCCACAGCCCACAGCCCACAGCCAGACCCCGGTGGTCGCCATCCTTCAGCGACCTAGGCTGGGGCCACATCTACCCGGAGTTCTTCGGGCAGGTGCACTGGGCGGCGCGGCCGAGCGGCGCGCACAGATCAGGGGGTGTAAGGATCGGTGAGTGGGGCGAAAGTGCAAGATTGAGCTAGGAAGATGAATTGAAAGCAACACATCCAGACCTTTTGATCATGTTTAATCTATATATAGGAATGGTGCTCCCACCTATTAGTGAAGGAGGAACCACATGCACCGAAGAATTTCAGATCTGTGCCATGCCGCTATGCCGCATGGCGCAGAGCGCACCAGAGCCCTTATGAGCTGAATGCTGGTGAAAAAACGGAAGGACTTTGGGTTTGTCCTAGAATCCTGCAACAGTCAGTAAACAAGAACAGTAAACAAGGACATCACTATTTAGCAGGGCCTTCAACTGAACCATCATCATCCATTGTTACTAGTAATAGAATAGACCCCATATATTCTATTGTAGACCCCCTACACTCCCTGGAACTATCATGAAAGTGGCAAACCCTCGGTTTGTAGAGGAAAATTGTCTTCATGTTAGTTCCAGGGAGTGTAAAGATCGTGGAACCATCTGATGGTAAACCCTCGACAGGGGTCGAGTTCGGCCCCTCAAAAGCATTGTGTTTGAGGATCCGGATGCTTTCAAAATAGCACCAGAATGGCTTTACATCTCCAGGCCTGATTATATACACATGCAACATCTCCATCCTGGGCATGGATCCTACATGATCCTAGCTAGATCTTCCAACTATGCAACAACGTCCGCCTTTGTGCTCGTTTTTGACGGAAAGAGGGTATTGGAAGATCCAGTCATGGAATGGTACCCTAAACCCATGCCTAAAGCCTGGGCCGCCACGCCCCCTCAGGTGAGCTCGGCGAGCGCCTTTCTGAGGCACTGCGCCGGCCCACGCTTCCGGAAGGACTTCCGCAGCTTCGAACGGGTTCCGTCGTGGGGAGAGCGAAGAGCGAGTTGTTAGTGATGTGGGTTGAGAAAGGGTTGCGGGTTGATCAACAAAAATGATTTTGGGGGGAATATGGAGGAATTATGGGGAATTGTTGTTTGTTTATTGTTTTTATTTTTATTTCTTTTTTAACTTCTGATGACTTTGTACTATTCTGGACATGAAGAGGTAGGGGAAGAGGGACAGCATGGGTGACATCAGCTCATGGAAAACGAGGTCACCCTCACTCACCGAAACATTTTGGCCAAGGCCCCTCATCCCGCCATTTGAAAATTCAACAACATCAGAACAAACAAAGTGGACTAGGTGGGAGTTCACCATACTAGGTGGTTTTGGGCTTTGATTTGGAGCTATGAATTGGGCATGAGTAGGCTACAGATCGCCTTGAGCATCCACTTGGGACAATGAAGACCCAAACTTCAAACGGAAAAGGTTTTGAGGATTGGGCACAAAGCAAACAACACCCAATCAATCCTTAAGGCGAATCAACACCAACCCATTACCGGCAACAAAAACCTGACCATTCTCGACGGTTTGGAGCCTTGGAGCCCATTGGCAGTCGGCTCCAGGACTTCTTTAGCTTCAATGCCTCCGCGCAAGTCGTTGGTGATGGCGGGCTTGGTGATGGAAGGGAGCTTCCATGAGAGATTGATGGTGAAGCCAGCTGATCTGTTTATAGGAGTTCAATTAATTACTTAGGGAACAGTAGGGAATCGGATGTCTTTTTTGCCTTGCATATTGATGATGTGCTGTTGCATGGTGGAACTCGGGATGGCTCTATTGTAATTTGTTGATCACTGCTCTTCATGCAAAGCAGAGGCGAGGCCTCCTGTAGCTGCAAAAGATATTCTGTTTCTGAAGTCAACACTTTTACAGCACGGCAGCACGGCAGGGGATGTTCGTTTCTGAAGTCGACCCCCCAAAACTGTAACTCGTGGGAATCTGTATGGAGTCCTGCACTTTCGTTTGATGACCTGGGTCACCTGATCGACCTTTGAACCACTTGTTTTGGACAAAGAGCGGGCAAACCGAAAGCCACAAAGAGCTGGGGGGGACCAGCTGCCAACTACAAACTTCATGCTTCTCACCAGTTCCCAGAGTCTGTTTCTTTTTTTCGCAGCATGGCATGCGCGTGGCACGCGCGGACTGGCACGGTATTCCCTGGCGTCGGCAGGGCGGCTCTCCTTGGATTGTCGCCTCCTAGAGCCTCACTATGCGAGGGGAACCCAGTCGGCGGTACGTAGCGCCTGGGCACCAGAGCGGTGTACTGCATGGAGCTCGTTGAGTTTAGCCAAGGTGGAGAACAAATAGAGCGATATTTTTGTTGGGTTTCTCTTCAGTTATTACCATGCCGCCGTCCCAAGCTCCCCCCCAAAATATTGCGATGCTGTTTCAACATAACATCTAATGCTTCATGTTCTTTTCTCGACTTTTGTCGGTGACCGATTGACTTTTCTTGTTGGCTCTTCTTGTAGAGTTTCACTGAATATCTGCACGAACCATAGTAGTGCATCTTCAGTTTGTAATTATCTGTAGGTTTGTTCACACATCCTTTACTTATTCGATTCTTTCCTTCTTACATCGTTTGTATTTTCATGTATTTTCCAACATAAGCATGTTTCCAATACAGCAATTTCCCCTAAGCTTTATGTATATTTATCGTATACATAAATGATTTAGGTGATTATTTTTGTTAACTGCCAACCGTGCCCCGTTCTGCTTCGGGGACAAGATGACCATGCAAGAGATGGTACGTCTGACATGTATTTTTTCAACCATGTATGTCAGTTGGACTGGATGGGTGCAGGTGTGCAAGCAGAGAAGATGCACAAACTTGTATATAGATTTGTTTTGCTCAGGTCTGTGCGAGTTTGTTGCGCCCAGTTGCTTCAAGAAGCAATGAACGTGGTGGATTTGTTTTGCATCACTGGGGCAACCATTGTGATGAATGGGAAAGATGAAGTTGGTGATGTGAAGCATTTCATCAATCAGGTGACCCCAGTCTCGATGGAGCCAACATCACCCTCAAGTTCCAAGCTCTGAGTGAAGATGGAGCCAGACTGGACAGCAGGGAGTTGAGGGAAGAGTTGAGTGAAGATGGGGAAACGTCAGAGGAAAATGCTTTACCTTGAAGCTTGGACGTCAGATGCTATCTTCAAGCTGGACGATGTGATGGTGACAAAAAAGGTGCTTGCATCGTGTCACCGGGGCTTGTTGAAAAAAGCAAGTTCCTTATGCTGACTGCTACATCATAGTGAATGTCCTTTTCGTGGATTTGCGTGACGAGAGCGAGCCTTGTCATCAAGGCTTCAGCCTGAAGTACAGCGGAGATTTTGCAGCAGTATGACGCGCACACAGGCAAACCAAAGGACACTCTGATTTGAATGACTGCGACTTATGAAGGAAGATATGACAAATTTAAGAAAGATCAAGAAAGCCTATGAAAAGCTTTACAAAGAACTCAAAGAATACACAGGTAAATTAAACAAATAATGCGACATATCAACTTAATTATCTTCAACAACCTTTCTGAAACTGAAGTGTCTTCATATCTTCAAACCATGTGTGTTTTGCATTTATTTAGACCGTTACGCGTCAAAATTGAAGCATGGTGTTTCAACTTCTTAAATACCCACACCTAAAGGCAAACAAACTTCCCCTAAATCCTTTAGATAACGTATAGGGGATTGTATTTTTTGTGGGACACATGTGTATCTTGGAAAAAGTCCTGGAACAAATGACGGCACAAGAATGTATGGCAGAGAATGACATCAAGAAATGCACAAGGTGCAACAAAATAAAGAGGGTAGATGAATTCACAGAACCAAATAAATTGTGTGATGTTTGTTTTGAAGACAAAAAGGACATACAGAAGATGTAAGAAAGGATGAATCGAAAGAGTAAGGACGTGAAAGAGCCTGCAGATAATTACGAATTGAAGACGCACTACTGTGGTTTGTAAATATATATTCAGTGAAACTCTACAAGAAGAGCCAACAATAAAAGTTAATTGGTCACCAACAAAAGTTGAGAGAAGAACATGAAGCAACTTAACATTACATAACATTATCATAATATTGTTTTGAAATCGTATTATGATATATTACGCAATTATGTACCGTTTTTTGCTTGTAGCAGGGGCATGGTAGTAACTGAAAAGGAGCAAGGATATCCCTAACTAATATAATATGGATTTGGATAGATTTGTATTCAGCAGCTTTAAAGATGTTTGGACACTTTTTGGAAGGTGATTTGGGCTTCTGATCTGGCTTCTAATTACTCAATCATTCCAAGGCGGCGGCGACCAACGCCCCCGGCTTGGGGACGGCTTCCCTTGAATGACCCGGGTTTGGCGGATCAGGTGATGTTGGTTTTCCCGTGTGAAACCCCAAACCTGGTGAATGTGTTTTTGGTTTCCCCCTCTTTCCACTGTTCTTGTCCGTATCCGCCTAACACCGCCTTTTGACCCGAGGCCATTGTGCTAGCGGCCTTGAGTCTCATCGTCTTAGTCTCGCTGCTGCAGATCACCCGGACCGCCTTCAGGCGCGCGACCCACGGACGTGCATTGCGACCGTTGGCGGTGGTGGTCGGAGCGGTTTTGGAGCGGTGTTGGTGGTGGTTCGCAATGTTTTTGTGCCCGGGCTGGGTGCTGAGCGCCTGATTTTGGTTGGGGTGTGTCGCGTGGTGTCGTGTCGTGTGTATCTGGGAAGCATGCAGAATGCAGGGGAACAACACACACAATCACACAGAGACACACCCGGCATATTTGGGCAATGTGTGGCTGTGGGGAGTGGAGCGGTGGGTGTGAGAGTTCTAAGAGTTGTGTGGTTGAGGTCGGGGCGGAACGGGGTGAAGATTGTTTTTCGATCCGCACGTGCATGTTCTCACTTAATTTTGTCCAAACGGTTTGGCTGACATGAAGCTGCCTGGCGACTTCTTTCAATCTTTTGTTCTTAAACAGGAATGTGTTTTTCTCGTCTAAAACCAAGACAAGAAGACTATGGCCCATATGGCAGGCAGACCTGAACCAGAACACAGAAGATCACAGCAGTTCGTGATTTTTGATTTACAAAATGTCGAGGTGCTGAATCGCCGAACCTCGCCGCCCTTGCCTTATCACATCCACTCACGTCTTGGGGTCGAACCAAACCATCCAACTCCCTGGAACTCCAGTACCAGCAAACCCCCGGACAGGGTTCCAAACACTACCCCTTTTGGGTGACTAGGGAGACTTAAAAGTAGCAGGTGGTGACCTGTTGGAAGGTGCTGGTAGGTAGATAGGCTTATATAGACTTATATAGGTGATAAGTGATATATAGGTCTTTTTTGCTTTTTGACTGCCCCAGCAGCCCCAGAACCACCCCCAGAACTCCATCGACCAACTCCCCAGCGCAGGTCCTGCCGCTCGCGGAACTCCAGGGACTTGCGCGGACTGGAGCACTCGCACTCCACCATGTCCGTAGGCGAGGTCGCTGCGCGGGCCGACGTCGGTCGTGGAGCGTTCCGTCGGATGTGGACGTTGAGACGATCAACCAGGGCGAAGTCCCAGAACATCCATTAATTTTAGATGTACCAACACCATCCAAAGGATGTCTAGAAACCGCTATAGGGTCTATTGAAATCCATCCAAGGGTACCCTTGGGTGGTGCTGGTATTGACCTCTTTTCAACCACCCCAATGTAGGTCAATATGCCAGTCCCATGGATGGTCTGGCATTGGTCTTTGAACATCCTGAAGTGCCACGTTGAACGTGATGCATGTCAAGTAGAATAATGGCAGCAAGTGGTGATAGACGTTGATGGTCGCATATCATTCTTTCATTTGGTGAAATGCAAACACATGAGCGGGCAACCTTGGAAGTGGACTTTTGAGAAAACCAACCTCCGTGATTACCCGTTGAAGCATTGCCCAGTCACGACTAATGGGACTGGAATATGTATTATATATATATATATCAATTGACACCCCATTTCAACCACCCCAACTGATTGGTAGCAAGTCCCATGGGCTCCAGGTTGAACGACCCGCCAAATTGTCTTTGTCTCCTCTAGCCTTCCAACCACCATTGTTTTTAGTAGCCTTCACCGAAGCACCCATTGTTTCAGTAAGGCACAAAGTTTTTGAGACTACAATACCAAAAAGCTCGAAAACGCATTTTTATTGCTCAGCTCAAACGTCGCATGTGAACATGGTGGAAGGGCTGCGGCTACCGGGTACACCGGTGGGTGGGTTCAGCTTCGTTGGTCGTTCAGCTTCGTTGGGCTTCCAGGCGGAGTGAAGCTCAAAGGCCGATGGGTGGAAAACACAGGAAGGGGAGAGGTGGGTGCCACCCTAAGGGTGAGGAACTTGTGTCAATGACAGGGAGCAAAAACTATCCACTCGAAAACGGCATAACCATGTAATTATAATCTGTACGTAGGTGTTGCTGCATGGTGTTGCCCTTCCTTGTTTTGTTTAATCAAAGATGGGTTGCAAAACTCAAAGGTACTCCCCATATCGCATGATGCCAAGCAAGTTGATCATCGTTGATCAGTCAACAAGTTTCAGCCATGTCGCTGATCTACCTGTCCTCCACCTAAGATCCACCTTAGATCCTGATCGGACATGAAAACCAGTGAACTCATGTGTGCATCAAGGCATGTCAAAGGTAAACACTCAGAACAAGGGCTGAGACCAGCATGTGACAAGCTGTTTTCCCGCATGCGTAGCGAAGGGTTCTTGTTTAACTCTGGGGGTCTGGGGGTAGAGCCTTGTTCGCGACCCGTGGTCGTAGCGACCGCAACCGTCCGCGGTAGGGCGCTATGGCGCTCACATTGGGCGAAGCTTTTGGTTGGATTTGAGCTCTGTTTTCGTGACAAGTCTCAGCTGAAATGGCGATGTTGGTGGGCGGGAGTGCGCTCAGAACGCGTCGAAATCATTCCAAACGTGTGGTGTGGTGCAACTTTGGCTGAAGCTACGAAGATATGATATTGTCACTTTTCGTGGCAGGCGCAGTACGTTGTGCGGGCTTTCAGGTGTGGAAGTGCAATGTTCGTGGCAGGCGCAGGGAATCATGAGGTTGCGAGGTGTGGCGGAGGTACGATTTCCTGGCAGGCGCAGGACATTGTGCGTGTTGGAGGTGTGGACGTGCAAATTTTTGTGCAGGCGCGGGGAACCGGTTGCGAGCTGTGGTGGAGGTGAATGTCGCTGTGACATTGGGATTGGCGTGTGAGAGGGTGTTGTTTGGAGGGCTGGAACCGAGAACCTGCTTGGCAGGGCTGCTTGATGTGTGTGTGCTCCGATGGGGCTTCCCACTTGACTTTTGGAGGAGGTCTCGCACGAAATGCTCGTTTGGGAGACTTTGACATGTGACTCTTGCGACAAGACTTTTCCACAAGAGTGGCCGACTAGAGTGTCCTTTGTGGGTGTCCTTCAAGGGTGTCCCACAAGAGTGTCCTATAGAAGTGTCCTACAAGAGTGTCATACAAGAGCATCCCGCAAGAGTGCACCACAAGAGAATCGCACAGAGTGTCATACAGGAGTTTTCCACAAGAGTGTCCCACAAGAGTTTTCCACAAGAGTGACCTTCAAGAGTGTCCTACAAGAGTGTAGCACAGGAGCAAGAGTGTCCTACAAGAGTGTCCCGCAAAAGTGTTCGACAAGAGTGCCCTACAAGACAAGAGTATCGGACCCTTTGTTTCATATGAGTGTCCGGCAAGAGTGTCCTACAAGAGTATCCCATATCCCACAAAAGTGTGCTACAAGAGTGTCCCGCAAGAGTGTCCTGCAAGATCCTGCAAGGGTGTCCCACAAGATTTGCCCACAAGAGTGTCCCACACGAGTGAGTGTCATACGGGAGTGCTTCACAAGTACAAAAGTTTTCCACAAGAGTGTCCCACGAGAGTGACCTACAAGAGTGTCCTGCTAGAGTGTCCTGCAAGAGTGACATACAAGAGTGTCGGACAAGAGCGTCCCACAAGAGTGTCCGACAAGAGTGCCCTACAAGAGTTTCCTACAAGAGTGTTCCACTAGAGTGTTCGACAAGAGTGTCCTACAAGAGTTTCCTACAAGGGTCTCCCACATGAGTGTCCTACAAGAGTGTCGCGCAAGGGTGTACCGCAAGAGTGGCCGACAAGAGTGTCCCACAAGAGTGTCTCACAAGAGTGTCCTGCAAGGGTGTCCCACAGAGTGACAAAAGCCACAAGAGCGTTCGACATGTTTGGGCGTTTGTTTTCAAGTACGCGCTTGCATTCGGGTTCGTGGGTTCCATTTTGTTTTTTGTTTCCAGCGTTCTGTCAGATCTTACTCGCAACTCGGTCCTGACAGCGTTCATCCTTCCGGCGGACAGCCTCAAGCAAACACGTTGCCTCTTTAGCAAAGGAGGCAGAAGTCTTGTGAGCGAAAGTTCCACCGAGGTTATACCACCCCAAAAAGGTCCCGAATCCCCCAAACGTCGGTGAATCTGGCACTCGACCATGTGCCGAAAGACCAGGCCATGTGCCCATCATGCCCAAAGAGGTGCGAGGGAGGGTGGGTGGCCAGTGCTTTGGGTGCCAGAGGGAGCTGGAGTGGCTGCCCGAACCTAGGAGCGCTGCCAGAAAGATGCGAAGTGAACAATCGCCTCCCCCTTGGAAGAGAATGTTCCACTGGGAGGGAGAAGAATAGCTTCCGTGGGAATCCACGACCCGAGCCGGTATTTTTGAGGATCACACCACCGGTGAAGGCGACTCCCACGCCTGGTTGGGAGATGGAAATTCCCACTAGGAAAATCCATTAACGTGCAGCCTTATGTACTGGAATTCCTGCGGAGCCAGGCTTTGCTGAGCGGATGATCTTGATGTTTTGTGCTCGTGTGACTCCCCAGAATGGGGTCATTTGACTCTTCATTCCGTGGCGAATGTTCATGTGATTCATGTGCAACTGTATTTTTGAGTGTGTGCTTGAGTTCTATGCCGGACTAGCTCCTTCCCGGCTTGGACCCAATCCCATCCACCCCGCCCCTCTACCGGCCGAGTTGGAACGCGCCTTTACCGCTCGCAGGCCAAGTTGCGGGGCGGGCATCGCTTCGAGCCGCTTCGACTCAAACTTGCGCGGCGCGAGCCGCGCGCCGAAACGCGCAGAACGACGTCGAAGCCTGCAGTTTTTGTTTTTTTTGGAAAATTGGGGGGATAGGCACAAAAGATAACACAGGATGAAAAAGGTTCATGTGTTACTCTAAGTATCGGGGCCCGACCCTCCTCTTTGGATCCGGACTCCGGAACGTCCGGACCACCTGCGATCGCCTGTCCCGTGCGGATTCTTCGGGTCAAACCCTCCCGGACGGCAGGATCGTTACATTCAACAAGGTGGTATGGTAGGAATGTATGTATCTGTATATTATATGGACTGTATGATAATCCCCTCAAATTTCCTTGGACAGAGAACATCCTGTTACAAAAGGATCCAGCATGATCAGAAGCTAGTAGGATTTGAGTGGTTTTGACTTTGAACCATGAACAGATCATAAACAGATCAGGGGAGACTTTGCAGGTGTTGGAGGGTACCGTATCAAATCCATCCCCCCCAAAAAGAACATATCCAAACCCTTGATGGCAACCCAACCTTTTGAACCCCCCAGGTCGAACATCTTGTGTCACTCAGTTGTCGGAGGGGCCCTCTCAGGTTGCATTCCAGCAGGATACGCACCGAAGAAGAGGCATTCTCCGCCGTGTCAGTCGTGCGGAAGAAGCAGGGTCACGGGGTTTGCAAACAGAAATCGTTTTCCCGAGGGGTACTGAACTGTTTAACTTAGAACCGCGTGTTTGTGTTTTGCCCCTATGTCTATTTGAGGTTTCCACCAGGATTCTACCACTTGCTTGCGGAAGCAGACTAATTTTCATCCGAGGGAGGGAAACTCCATTTCCTTGCACGATCATGTTTGTTTCTTCATGGTTGCTGAGGTATGCCATGAAGAACGCCTGAAAAGGTATGCCGTGTTTCTTTCTTCCTTCATACACTAGTGCAGTAAAGGCATGCCATGATGAATACCATGATGATCCATGAAGTTATGACCTCCAAGAGGAAGGCCAGAAATCGGTGTTCATCCTCCCGACAGCCAGTTGCATGCATTGAACCGTCCGTTTGCCTCCAGAAGATTACGAATTGGAAACCGGACCTTAAAAAAGGGCTCATGTCATGAACCAGTGATGCTTTGGGCTGAAGGTATCTAGCGAAAAGGGTAACAAAAAAGACAAACGCACAAACGTGGTTTGCCCAGAGAACCTTGTTTCTTTGTGTTGTCGGCCATAGTTGTCCTCTTGGCAAAGTGACATGTGGAGAAAAGACGGGCCGAGTGTTTGTTTTTTGGTTGGGAAGTGGCCAGGCATGGTGTCTGAGCCTCAGAACATGATGTTTTCTGATCTCCAGATCATGGTTGCTTAGATGAAGGATCACTACCATGTTAGAGGACAATGACTTGCCAAGCATTTCAGACCTGTTGATGGGTGCCGACGAGCGGAGAACGAGGTTAACTAGATGCCTAGTTAGATGTCTTTGGTGACAGTGCCTACATCATCCTACAGCCTACACTCCCCGCAATATCCTGGATTCAGATTCTTTTTGTTCCAAAACCCACCTGTCGTTGGGTCTTCGGAAAACTAATGGTCCTCAGGAGGAGGAGGGGTTCAGGGAGACTTCTGAGCAGCAGACACCAGCAGACTGGTCCTGCGCGGACTTCTGACCGTTCAGGTGGGCTGGTGGTTGTGGTGCCACCTTTCAGCCACTTGGCAGACTCGTCAAGTGGGAAGACCATTTTCCTGTGGCAACTCCAAGGCAGAGGTCAAGCCAAGAACAGTTGACTAGGAAGGTCCTTCACACAGAAAGAAGGGACTGGTGGAAGGTCCTTCACCCCTCACGAGAAGGATTGCTATCTGACCCCACCCGTTGCAGCAACTTCAGTTCAACCAAACACATTGTTTCGTTTGCCAATGTGAGCAGTTCTTCTCCTCCCATCATTCATCCCTTTTTGCCCGACCCAGCACCTGCTCGGAACCTTTTTTGTTTGCTACGTATTGGCGACCCAAACTGGTGACTTCTGACCCAAACCGCCACCACGCAGTAGAAGCGTTTGGGTCGTCAGATCATCCACCACCCAGTCACCGCTCCCGTCGATCTCTCCGAGCCGTCCCGGGTCGACCCGACCGGGTCGACCCCGGTGAATTGGAAGGGTCTACACGAAGACCTTTCAATGGCGGTGGAAATGGAGCTTGGAATCTAGACCCCGCCCGGAGTTGTAACACCTCCTTTAGCAGGCTCCACATCCTTGCTAAGACCAGACCTGTGAGTGGTTGCCTGGACATCCAGTGGGCAGCTGTGGCACTGTTTGGAACAGCGTTCCTTTGGAAGAAACAGCAAGAAGCTGCAGGTATTGGAGGGAAAACCCATGATATTCGGCTGAACATAAACATAGTGAATGGATTTTGGTGACCTTTTCCAACCCGATTTTGCTAAAACCGGACAGGCTCAAGTGAAGGGTGGCTCAGTCTCAAGCCACACCAAGGCTCAGCTTTCCATTCTGGAGCGACAGATCCAGGTTGGCGGGGTGTGCAGATTCCCTCTCGTTTGCATTCCAGCGAAATAGATTGACCCAGATGAGTTGGAATGGCAGGACAAGTAATTACTGTAAGCAAGTCTATCACAACTGCGACAGAACAGAGGGTTGCTTCATATTGTTGATGTATGTTTTTGTTGGTTTCACTGCAGAATCCCTTCAGCTTGTCAGACCCTCATCCCCCTTTGAAGGAATACAGAATGATTGAGTGCGACTGATACTTTATCCGGCACAGTCAGCAGCTCGAAAATTCAAGATCTAGAGTCTAGAGCTAGTCACTGGAGACATGGAAGAGAGCCCACCCCCAAAGTGAAGGAACTCTGAAAATCAGTGACCGAACTCTGAACATGTTCCAGCCGTTTGGAAGGCTTCAACTCTTATGGTCTCATGGTGGGATTTCGCAAGGGATGTGACTTGCTTTTGGTTCTCAAGTCAACCTACAACCTCTAAGAAAGGAAGCTGAAGAGCATGGAGATTCATTTCGAACTTCCAAGGGGCCGTGCCATCCACTTCCATGTTAGTTCCACGGAGGGTAGTTTTTTTTGGGCACTTCCATGTGCATCCTGACTTCATTGCATGACCCTTTCAATTACTGATGTTTGTCTATCACGATTATGAGTGATGGCACTAGAAATTTAAGATGTTTCAGTGGTTGCGATGGTTTTTGCATGACGATGCATGATCAGTTTCCCTTGGAGAACAAATACAGAAGGGGAGCTCGTAGGGCTGTTACTGGAATATTGTTTGTTGTTTTCGATGTACTTTGTTTTCTGAATCTCTTAGATGCCCTCCCCCCCGCAAGAGTCCTAGAAAATTTGTGTTTCTTTGGTGTCAGGCTGGGCGCGCGCAGGCCCGCATCCACAGAGATCTCTAGCCCAGACTTAGGATCTGACGTCAAGACTAGGTCGTGGAAGTCTGCTTTATACAACCATACTTTTCAAACCAGCTTTGATTCTTGTGGGCTCCCTTTCTAAAGCCTTTTGACTTCCAATGGGTGCAGAGGAACAACTTTCTTGATGGCCGTTCACAATCTTTTTGAACTCTCTTTGACTCTTGTTGATTCCCTACTCAAAAGCCTTTTGATGTCCAATGATTTCCTTTTTCCTTTTCGTTCAATTTGATTTCCCTTTGAACATTCTTTGGGTTTCTTTTTGATTTCCTGTGAAACGCCTTCTGATTCCTTTCGACTTCCCTTTAAAGTCACGTGTGATTTTCTGTGTTAAATGTTTCCTTTACATTTAAACCTCAATGTGTATTCAAACTATTGCAAAGATCTACTCTGCAAGGGGGGGTGGCCCAGTACAGTACAAATCCTGATTAATGTACCCCCTACAGCAATAATCTCTGCCCTTTTTAGCTTCCATATTGGCACCCCCTTGGGTTAATGCCTACGTATTGCTCAAACATGGAACTATTGCACCTCACATATTGTGTGCACTTTTGCTCTGAATGTTTTTCCCGAATGCGTAGCGAAGGGTTCCCGTTTATAGTTGGGGGTCTGGGGGTTGGAGCTGTGTTCGCGTGGCTTGCGTCGTGTCGTCGTCTCTCGTCGTCTGTCGTCGTCTCTGGTCGTTTGTCGTCGTCGTCGCGTCTCAAATTTGCTGCCATTGGGGGAAGCTTTTGCAAGGGACTTTACATGGACGTGTCACGTGTCAGTTTGCGTCGCTATTCCATTGTGATTTGCATGACACCGACATGTCGCGCAAGGAACGTGATGCATTTCGCTGCACAGGCGCAGCGTTTTGTGAGATCCGCAGTTTGCTGCGCAGTGCCTTTGGGATTAGCGTTTGGAGAGTCGTGTTTTTGGGGTGTTGGATGTGGCCGTGCCATTGGGATTTGCGTTTCAGGGTGTGGCATCGAAGCTCTGTTTTCGTGACAAGTCTCAGCTGAAATGGCGATTTTGGTGGATGGGAGTGTGCTCTGAACGGGTCGAAATCATGCCAGTGCCATTGGGATTAGGGTTGGGAGAGTCGTGTTTTTGGGGTGTTGGATGTGGCCGTGCCATTGGGAT
>CAXAMN010016002.1:0-86576 GCA_963970005.1 Durusdinium trenchii | reverse complement strand
CTATACATACTACACCTGGAACCAAAACCAAAATATTTTACACTAACACAAATAGAGATTAACTCTGTTTGTGTTTGGAAACAACAAAGCCTGGACAATGGATTCACATTCCAAGGCACACTTGAATGTGTTTTCACATGAACACACAAAATTGTTTTGCTTTTTGAAGCAGAAAACAGTCAATTCACAAGCATGTCTATCAGGGAGAATATACAAAGACACTGTGAATATTTATGTAAATGTATATTTTTTGATTAAGAAAACACAAAAACCTAACCGAGGTGCATTTTTATATACAAACTGTTAACCAGTTAGCTAACCAGTTAGCAAACCTGCTAAGTTGCTAGCTTTTCACTCACAACTTAACCACTTTGCTAAGTCCTGTAAACTTTATAACTTCTTTAGTAACTCCTGATAAACAATAAGATCTTCAGGGGACATCCCAGTGGACTACTTTTGCGGTTGTTCGTCCAAGGGCGATTTCATGGCGTCGCATGCGGACAGGGTCATTGAAGCTACCAAGCTTCGCCTGCTCCGGCTGCACTACCTCGGTCCTCGGGTTGGCGAGATGTCCCACAAGAGCAATTATCCTACAAGAGTGTTGCGCAAGAGTGTCCCACAAGAGTGAGTGTCATACAAGGTGTCCCACAAGAGTACACAAGAGTGTCCCACAAGGGTTTCCGACAAGAATGCGTCCTATACAAGAGTGTCCCGCAAAAGTTTCCTGCAAAAGTGTCCTGCAAGAGTGTCTTGCAAGAGTGTGGTACAAGAGTGTACCACAAGAGTGTCGAGAGTGTCCCGCAAGAGTGGCCGACAAGAGTTGCCGACAAGAGTGTCCTACATGAGTGTCCCAGTGACGCCAAGAGTGTCCGACAAGGTTGTCCCGACAAGGGTGTCCCACAAGACTGTCCCTTGGAAGTATCCTACAAGAGTGTCCCACAACAGTGTCCCGCAAGAATGTCCGACGAGGTGCCCGACAAAGAGTGTCCTACAAGAGTGTCCCACAAGACAAGAGTGTCCTACAAGAGTGTCCCACAAGAGAGTCCTACGAGAGTGTTGCACAGAAGTGGCAACTTGTAGCACATCCTGGGAGCTGTGGCCTCAGGACAGGCCACCTGATAGTACAAATGTAGCACGGGAAGCGGCTTCTGGGAGCTGTGGCCTCACAACTGGCAACTTATAGTGCACATCCACGTGTAATGCGGGAAGCAGGTTGTGGGAGCTGTGGCCTCAGAACTGGCCATTTGGTAGTACAAATGTAGTGCAGGGAGCAGCTTTTGGGAGCTGCGGCCTCAGAATTGTCAACTTATATGGCCAAATTACATCTGAGTACGTGAGTGTTGTACGTGAGTGTCCCAAAAGAGTGTCCCGCAAGAGTGTTGCACAAGAGACCACACGAGTGTCCCCACAAGAGTGTCCTACAAGTCCTGCAAGAATGTCTGCATAGTGACAAAAGTGTCGCACGAGAGTGTCCCACAAGAGCATTCTACAAGAGTGTGTCCTACAAGAGTGTCAAAAGAATGTTTGGGCGGTTGTATTCGAGTACGTGTTTGCACTATGGTGCTCGTGGGCTCCATCTTGTTTTTACACCGGATGCCATCCAGCTTGTGCAAGGGCTCAATAGTCTCCCGAACATCCGGGAGACTTGCATCTCCCCCACTTCCCTTCCCAGGTGTGCCTATGTGAGGGATGGCCTTTGCTTGCCCTCGGGCATCGAGAAAGGCGCTTTGAAGGCGGATGGGTGCCGAAAAGCCGATCCCACCGGGTTCGGCCACAAGGGGTGACGCTTTGGCAGAAACCGTTTGCTTTGGGAGGTGACGCCAATGTTTGGGAGGTGGTCTCAGTGTATGTGATTTCATTTGTTGTGTGTTTGTACTTATGGCCAACCATGGGGTTTTAGGTAAAGAGTATCTTGCAGGGTGACAAACAAGCAGTGTCCACCAATTTGGTGTTTTGTTGTCGTTGGCGGCGGGCTGTCCTTTTGTGTTGCCAGGTATAGTTTCTCGCAACCAGACCTTTGAACTTGACGTGTAGTCGATTCCCGTATTCTATGACTACCTTTGGTGCCATGATGCATTCAATTGGAAAGAGCGGCCCATCCCTTTCCGTTTTGCCCGGTTTGTGCCTTAGGGCGCCCACCACGTGTGTTTTGCGATGTGTTTTGCGTTTTCGCGTCAGATGTTGTGAAAACATGGTTGAAAACCACATCGCAGTCACTGACCGCAGCATGTTGGAAAGGTACAAGTCTAAGTTACCATTTGCAGCCAATTGTCCATTTGCCTATATTTAATTGCCCAGGATTGTCCATTTACCTAAGACCTAAGGATTTCAATGAGTCTTGTTGCGGTCCTACTGGATGTGCCATTGGATGTGGTTGGGTCCATACCCGGGCACTCCATGTATGCATTACGGGGTGGTTGAAACGGGTTGAATGTAGGCATGTATCATGTATCTCAGTCCCATGGAGTGTTTGTGTCCATGAATCCAACATGTTGCATGGCTGACCTGTGAACACCTGAGAACCTGGAACAACCACCATCTACGGCCCCAGCCCCACTGGAATCCTCCCAAACCCAGCGCCTCTAAAACCCCCCCAGGCGTCCGCCCTTTGTCTCCAGGTAGTCGCCCACAGCATCGCAGAGAACGCCCAGCGGCCGCTGCCGAAGCTCTTCGCTGAGGCCATCTGATCGGCACGGCCGCGGGGCCTCTTCACAGCCGAACGTACCCAACCTGGATCGGATAGGTGCAGCGCTAGCCAGTGTGGTAGCCCTCTTCACGGCAAAAGGAGCCCAAAACCGAGGACTGGAAGCATGTTTTTGTTTGTTCACATGACATGTTCTAGACTTGTCTTCAAGGTGATCTGTGTGGTAGTTGATGCACTGGAATGCATTGGAGTATTATGGAGTATTTGTGGCGGTTGCGGAGGTGAAAACACAAGTTGAACGATTCGGCTGATGTGACGTGTTCTTTTTATGGAGCTATGTTCACTCTTAAGGGTTTGCTCCAGTCGACTACTTTCACCGTGTAATGTTGCGTGTTTGAATTCGTTTTGGGATGATAATATGGGGACGACCAACGCATCCCAAAATGTTTGCAACTGGAGCCCCTTGCTCTTCGTGATTGTAGCTACTCATATAGAGACTGCAGGCAAAATTGTGGCAGTAGGGTGTGAGCCATTGTGAGCCTAATCTTGCCAAGACTGAATCAGTTGAGTCCTTCCTTCTGGTAGAACATGGTAGAGCTATTCTCGCTAAGTCCTCACTCTTGAGTGTGACAAGTAACCCTTGGGATCCCTTGGGCTCCACCGCCGCCACACAGCTGCGTCACAACACATTCGTGCGTGCCATGGGATGGTCCCTGGCATCCATGGCCACCAAACCTACCACACCTGGCGTCCACGGCCAAACCTGACCCAGGCGCTCTCCGAGACCAATCCGCCCACGCCCGCTGACGCGACGACCAAGCCAGGCGCTGCTCTTGCGCACGATGGAGTCGTTGAGCGAGCAGATCTTGCATTGCACCTCGGCGGATGCACCACGCGGGGAGCCGATGCGGGAGCCGAGGACCTCAAGACCCAGGGGATCCAGGCAAACCACGATGTTGCTGGTAACCAATGGTTCCAAAGACTAAAACCATAAACCGAACCGAATCCCTGGTTCCTTATAGTGGTTTGCCTGGGATCCACTGGGATATATACCTCCCAGACACTCCATGGGACTGGCATATTTACATACATTGACCCCATTTCAACCACCCCGATGTAGGTAGATATGCCATACACGGAGTGTCTGGGTATGGCTTCAAAAAAGAGAAACACATGCAGTAAGAGCTCCAGAATGCTCCAAAGATGTGCGTCCCAAAGGATTCCCCAACAAGATGAAAAACCAAGAAATATCAAGGAATGGTCATTCAAAAGCTTCATGAAGCAACCCGCAGATCACTGGGAATACCACTCTGAGTTGACCACCTGGAGCATGGAGTGAGTGGTTTTCCCACCGACTCGGCTTTCGTCGACGTCCGAGTCTTCGGTGTGGGAGACGGTACGCGTCCCGGTGCGGAGGTGGGGATCAGAAATGAGCCAACCCAAGCAGTTGGAGTGCTAGCCAGACTGAAATGCTGTTCTCACTTGGTGGCAACTTCTTCGCTTTTGGATGGCGGTTCATTGAAAAACCACTGATTGGTCACCTAGATCAGCTTGGCTGTCCAAGGGTTCCGACAGATCTGCGCTGCGTTCGGTGCAGGAGAAGGACACCTGACTTGGATGCCACCGCACGGTGCAGGGACACGGGAGGTGGACACCTCACGGTGACACCGTGGACCCGTCCGACCGACCGACCTGGACAGGGTCTTTCAAAGACGGAGAGGTGGTGAACCAGGGTGAAACCGGTGAACCTTTTAGCTCCGCCAACGAAGAAAAATAAGATGTCATTTTCTGATTTCTGATCTCAAGGGGTGCGAGTGTCCAACCAGTGGTTATTTGAGAACCAGTCAACTGATCTCAAGCTCACCGTGTGTTATTTGATATTGTTTGTCTTTTCCCATGCAACATGCCTCTGGTAGTGTGCCAAGCCCCACTGGGACTAGGTCCTGAGCGCTTGGCCTTCTTGTACTTCAAGCTCTTGGTGAATGCCAAGGTGCCAAGAATTCTCGGGTGGGAGAAAGGAGTTCTAGCTAGCTGACCCGAGTTCCGGCTCCCGTAGCGACCACCGGCGCACACCACTTGCACACCGATACTTCGACCAGGCACAGCAACGCTGTGTATGCACAAACAGACCGATGTTGTCAAGCTTTGATCCTGATAACACTTACAAAGTCAGCCCTCACACAGCAGCATTAGCATTCTTTTTCCACCTCCCACACTTTCAACGCTATCTTCTATCCAAGGTTCAGGATAGTCTCTACTAGTGCATCCTGCAAACGCCTCCAAAAACCTCTCAAAGCAGGGACAAAAAGGGAGAGAAGTCCCCACTGGAGTGTTCATTAGCATTCTTGGCGCTCACACCTTGGTCTCGACACCGTTGGCCCAGCCGGGTGTTCTTCAGGAGGAATCGGGTGACGATGACACGCAGCCCATGAGCTTCGTCATCGACCTGGAGTCTCTCCAGGAGCGGCCAGCGGACGGTCTTCAGAATGGCCCTGGTTGAATGACGAACCCGAGTGTGTCTAAGAGTCAGGGAATGAGTCAACAGATCCTTTGGCCTACTGGCTGAACTCAAGCAAAATTTATATAGTCCCTGTGCACTGCGGATCTCCTGAAGTCTTTAAGACGTGCCATGCCTTCTTATAAGACAAACTTTGTTTTGCAGTGTGTTATTTCCACCAGCGCACACACAGAGAGCTGCTACTTTTAGCATGGCTGGCAAAGTTTGGGACCCTCACAACCTTCGCTGTGGATGGGGGTCCTAGCTAGAATCAGCTAAGAGCTAGAAAGCTCAACATGGACCAAGAGCATGCATGCCCAATAATGTCAGGGGAGAGTCAACCAACACATAGCAGGTGGTTCTTTGAAACATGTTAAAGCAACTTTAAGCATGTTTATATAAACTATGTTAACTATAAATATACATATTGTTGAAACATGTTTAAACTCGATAAACTATCAATTATGAACTATTAATTATTGTTGTGAACATGCTCAACAAACAACTCCATCTACATCTCTACATCTCATGCCTCAAGCACCGAGCCTCATGAGGATGGTTTGGATCAAATCCAATTCCATTCCAATCCCTTCGAGTGGAAGAGGCCCGGGTCGTCGGTGCCGTTGCGTGCGAATGTGTGAAGCAACGACCATCTTTGATGTGGTTGGTGGTCCAAAATAGAGGTCTCTCGGGCTCTATATGTACCACAGTCTGCATTTGACCCCTAAACCAACCCAACGATTGTGTTCCTACATGCAGATCATGGAGTGTTTGCTCAGGGAGAGACGTAGCCTCATGATTGCTATTTCATCTGGCATGTTCAGTTTGAGGTTCCCGGCAGTGTTTTGTGGCTCGACACCACAAGTTCGACTCCCCCCCAAATGAGAACAGCAAAACGAGCTCATGTTCTGTTTTGGTGTGCATTGAACACCCAGACTTCTCCCCAAAGCTTATAAGGCTTATAAGGGGATTCCTTATGAAGCCCAGTGGATCCAGACCACTATAGACTATAGCTGGTAACCAGTGCTTCCAAAGACTACAGTTACAGTAGAACCCTGGTTCCTTTAACTGGGCTGTCCTAGGACGGATGTGAATCAATCCATTGGAATCCCAATCGGTTGTTAATTGTTAATGGTTCCGAATTCCATTTGTTCGTATCAAGGTTAATCTATTCCCCTCTTACCACCACCAAATTTTGTTCCACTGACCTCTAGGACCTTTTCCATCATCCGAATTGCTGGAGTGGTTGTGAATGGGCAGGGCAGGCATTTCTACCATCACCCAACTTCCGGTCCCCAAACTGTTTCAGACCTTTTCTTGCGGCGGTCCCCATGCCACCCCCCGGCCGGCCGTTGTTTCGCGCGCCAAGCGGTAACCGGCGCCAGGATGCCCAATGGACGAGGGTCGCTGGGGATCAACTTCGATGACATCAACGAGTGCCGCTCGTCTCGGACGGACTCTGCGGTGAGGCCCGGAGCAGCTTTTGGAGGATCCACGGATCCACCGTACCTCAGATGACAACAGGGCCCGACTGGCTGGCGCCTAGATAAGAAATACGATCAGAGTCTCCAAGCACCTTCTCAGAAGAATCCCCTATCCTCTCCATAGGAGGGTTTGAAGCCTCCATCAGCGGTTTGTATCCCGCAACAGCTGTGATGTTGGCTCGGGCTACGGATCCTTATAGGCTATATACTTTGGCCAGTGTGCTATGTTAATAGCACACCAGGTTTTCCAGGTGGCTACTGTATTCTGGCACATCGTTTGGAACCCAGAAAACTTCAAGAAAAAGGAGCCCGGGAAGAATGCACCCGACCAATCGGATCTGGTGACTCTGTTCCAAAACGAGTGGGAGCTGAGGGCGGGTGATGGGTGATGGGTGTTCTTTTCTGGGAGAAGGCCACCGTTTACACGAGCACTAGTGTTTGAGGTGGTGATTTTTCAACAACCCTCGGATTAATTCATAGCTTCAGTGTTGAATACTTGCCCATAATGCCTCAAAAGACACGTGCGTAGAATCAGATTCGCCTCTCGGATGTGCGAACCCATCGTTTCACGACGCTCATAGAACAACGACTCGTTCGGGTAGTCCAGGGGTTCAAGGGACTACCGCGGACGATCCGTGGATAATCTCCAGGCACCGATCGGAGGTTGAGACGGGGTGTGCGTCACCCTTTCCAAACAAAAGTAATCAAAAAGAATTGAACAGATTGTCCGAGTCCCAATGATTTGGGTGTTTCCCCATGGCAAGGGGGATATCTCATGAATTATCTCCATGTTTTGGAGTGTTGGCCACATTTTGCCACCATTTTCCCAAGTCCATAAGTCTTGCCCAACTTGATCAGCCTCGCGCCGCGCGACGCTTCACCGTGCGCGTTCGGACGAGGTGGCATTCAATGCCGGGACGAGGTGGTAAAGACGCGGGGAAGCCCAGAAGGGATTTGGCCTGAGGACCAATAAGAGACCACTCAGGAGGTCGTCGATGGACTTTTTGATTGATGTTTGGCACATGAAGAAGAATGGATGAGGTATCATCCTGAGGTGAAGTTTCATTGTTCATCGTTTGTTCTTGCAGGTGTTCACCCGTTTGTCTTGACGATCTATCGTACTCTGATCTGTTGTTGGGCTATGTGCCCGTGCAGCCGCTAGAAAACTTTGGCTGCAGCTGGATAGCTTCTTCAAGTGAAGAGATGCTGAGAGCATCTCAAACTCAACATCTTCAACATGGCGCCCCAAAGTGCAGCTGGCTCTCATGCAGCCTGTACTATTTCTCTAAGTGCGAGCAGAAGCGGCAGCGGCCAGTTCTTCTTCAATACCTTAATAGCTTCCCCTTTCATCCTGGTTTTGCTCAAGGGGGTGTTTGATTTCCCCCATGGGTGAATTGCCTTCTAGATCATATTTATAGTAGTTTCCCAGCTCCTTAAGCAAATCCAAGTAATTAAGTTGAGGATGATCGTGGGCGGAAGGTGCAGCACCATCTACACTCCCTGGAATTGTCGTGGAAGTGGATGGGATGGCCCCGTGTACTGCATTAAGTGTATGTCCCTGAAATGTATCTAGTGCATGGGTAGTCACCTGCTACCAACATCCTGAAAGCTGCCAAAAACCCTGCTGAAAGAGAAACGACCCTCACAGCGCATTGCTACGCCCCCGCAGCAATGTGTCCGCCCGCACGGTGTCCGCCAGCGGCGTGTGCTCTTTTGGTTTTAGTGGCTGCAGGTTCAAGGAGCCCCGAAGCCTGATGGTCTCAAGCTCAGCCCAGTCAAACAGGTGAAGTCGGCCGTGCGCTCATGTAAAGAATGCTTTCCCCCTATGTCCAAATCACTAATGTTATAACTTATAGAAACATCAAGTCTGACACAACACTTGAAAACACAAGCAAAGAATCTCCTGTAGTACTGTACCCGAGTCTACATACTAATTATGTCATCTTCCTCACCCCATTTCCTGGCATTTCGAAGCTTGGAAGCCGCGACTTGGTGACCAACCAACCGTGAACCCTTCAAAAGCTGCAGAAAAGGGTCCTTTCTTGCGAAGGATACACCCAATTCTCAGTCTGACAAACTGACATACATCAACGATCCTAACATATCCTAACTGTGACACTAAGCCCCAGAGTTCTGGAAACGCTTTTTGAAAAAACGTGATTCCCCAAATCGCCTCTGCAGAAATTAAGAAATGACAAGAATCGTGACCGTGGTTTCCCATGAAATTACGAGAAAGAACCCAGAAACAGTTTGAAGCGAGATCTTCCTCTTAATTAACATGGTGCAGGATTCTCGTCGTCATCAAACTCGAACGATCAGGCCCTGCATATCATTTCCATATCACAATTGAGATATGACAAGGCGGCGATGTCCAAGCTTAAACTGAGCTTACATAAAACATCATCATAGATAGAACCATTACCTACAACAGGTTTCCGGCATGGTGGCTAAAAGTGCAGACTTAAAAGTGGCAGGTGGTGACCTGTTGGAAGGTGCTGGTATTGGTGATCCCCAATGGAACTTGACACGGTTATGGAGTTGTGGAAGACCATTTTTGTATCTATAGATCTATAATAATGGCGGTGAGGACACTGGGATATCATAGACCACTATAGGATACTATAGGGATCTATAGGGTGTTCATTCGGAGTTGGTTTCTTTCATTGAAAGCTGAGGTCGTGCTGGATTTCTTGATTTGCTATCGAGTGCCTTCCATGCTCAAGCCGGGCCCTCAACCCGTGGCGACCAAAACATGCCAACCCAACGATCCATCGAAGCGGCTGATGCCCGTCTGGAGGCTGATGGCAGCTGGGTTCTGTAGAGCCATTTTTGTTCCAGCAAAGGACAGCCGATTCACTGATCTCCGACCTCGCACATATAGCACCGTGGTCGAGACCGCGCGGCGTGTGTCCCAGGGTATGGACGCTGCTCATTTCAGTCTACATCTATTTGGGCACAGGCGCGACGACCGACTTGGGGTCGGCGACCACCTCCCATGGGACAAGGATTTGATTGACCCCCGTCTATGGATCCTCAAACCCTTTTAGAAGGTGAGGGATTGGAGACACAGATAGGTAGGTTTGGACGGTCCAAGTCCAAGCAACTTCTGAGAAGGTATATATGTAGATTCCTAGGGCTTTAGTAGGCAAGTTGATTCATCCACAGCAAGACATACATGCGAATGACCCGAGAACTACAGAAAACTACAGTCCAAACAAACTCTATCGTGGAAGGGATTATTTCTCACATGACCCACCTGAAAGACACACAGCTTTTCAGATTTGAAGTAGCACTAGCACTTCTAAGGAAGCCAGTCAAAGTCTTGCCGAATCCGCGCCCTCAAACAAAAAGGGGTTTGGTTCGGTCCGGACCCCTGTGCTTCAGTGGAGAAAATCCAATCCCTTCATGGGCGCAAGGATTCTTAGGGGTTGTCAATTTTCAGGTTCTACGGACATATACTGTACGGATCTGTTTTCAGGAGCCAGAAGTGTTTGGAGATGATTGAAAGGCCTGAAAGCCCAGTGTATTTTTTGAACCCTGATAGCCCAGAAGTCTATTCTGTGATGGATCTCTGTGATCAACCGTTCGGTCTCCCCAGTTTGGACCCACAGCCGTTTTGCAGCCGTGATAGCCGTCTTTCAAGACGTTTGGCTCGCTCAACCTCCGCCCAGACGTGGGTTCACGTGTGTTTCCTGGGATGTGAAGCGCGGGTGGGGTTTAACGTTTATGAACTTACTGTAATTTAGCCGGGGACTCAAAGAAGAATTTCGTTGGCTGGCAGGGAGCTAAGAAACAGCAGTGGGAGCTGGGAAAAGGGTATCCCAACTGAAACAGATTCAGAAAGCAGCTCATTTCAGCACATCCGTAGGATTACAGAAGTCTTTCTTGCTTGCAACGATCACGGCAAGGATCGCATATCTAGATAGAATTTTATGCAGAGCTCGATGCCAGGCTTTGGCAATGACATCACTACCACCTTCAACGGGTCTTGGCAAGCCCCTCCAGTCGCTTCGGTTCGGGCCTGACGGAGACCGACGGAGAGGAGACCTCCAAAAGGCATGGGTTCGATCCTGAGCAGGTTGACTGTTGTTGAAGTGATTTGAACATCACTGTATTTTGCTTTTGATCCACCAAATTTCCCATCCGGTCCGGCTGGAGGCTTTTGTTCAGATTCTAGTTGTTTTGTTGCTTGGATGCCCCAAGTCTCCTGCAAAGAGTTTGGCATGTCAACAACCCTGAGTTTGAACCTATGTACACATCGGGCACTTCTCATTTCTTGGAAGACATTCAATGTAGGGTCAAGTTGAAAGGAACGGGTTCAACAAAAAGAGTTAACGTTGATGTTTTTGGGGAGTTGCATCCCAAGACCAGCCAAGGACCACGGTCCACTGGACCGGGTGAAAGGCAAATGCGGAAGACACACAGAGAATCATGTCATGTATAGTGGAGGCTTTGCTTTGATGGATCGGTGGACCACTGCAGGGAGAAATTCCAGCGGTTCAGGTACAAACCCAAGTGGTTGAGACTCAACTTCATCCAATACACTGCAGCTGTCGGGGCACTCAAGGGCAACTTTGCATGGGATACACGCTGTCTTGTAAGAAGAAACACACTGAGAGAGACATCCTGAAGACTTCTATATAGACGGAGGGGAAGTGGATTGGTTCGGAAGTGGATTGGTTCGGAGGTCCTCTCCTGATATTCTGCGACTACCCAACTCTTCCTTTGGCCTTGGGCTGCCGATAAAAGCACCATCCTCCGCGACGTTTGGAATTTCCACTATGACTTGTGGGGTATCATGCCGACCTAATGCCACAAAGCCGCTACAACCCTTGGCAAAGCAGCGAATTGGCTCTTTTGCGGACCCCAAGCAGCGAGGAGACCGTACACATACGGAGGAGCTCTCCAATAGGGGTCAACGATTTGCTAAGAAGGGAAGTCAATGATCCAAAGATTGCTTTGAAGGTCTCAACAAGTTTGGTCTCATCTTTTGAATGGAAAAAAAATAGAAAGCTCAATCATCAGCAGTTTGACGATCATCATGTCAATCATCGGGATGAGCATCCTTTTGGAGGACAGTTCAACATCAGTTTGACAATGTTCACACTCGACTTCAAGTACCCTATATAGAAAATTGGACGTGGCCCGAGAAAAGCAGGTACGACTGAGCCGATTTTCTGAGGTACAAACTGAGACTTGTGCCGAAGTCTTGGGGGATGTGGACACCTAGCTCCATTCGCTGGGCACACTCACTGATATGGAAGGAGCAAAAAAGCATCAAAAAACCTTCAACAAAGCCATTATCTTACTGGTTCACTACCATGTCAGGTGGAAAGATTCATACCTCTGATTGCTGTCAAGTCTTGTTGTAATTTTCACCTGTTGCCCAAGCCTCTCCCAGACCCCGTTTTAGCTTGTTTTTTTGCGGTCGCTGATTTGTGCGGTCAGAGCACGCGAGGCGGATGCGGCAGCCTGGGTGGTCTTGGAAACCATGACCATATTCTACACATGTGAGGAGCCCAGACACTGACTCTTCGGATGGAGTATCAGAGAATCAGACATCACAAACGGAGGTGGTGCCCCAGCCATTTTCTTTTTAGTGCTCGGTGCTCGGTCCCTCCCCCAAACGTATACTACCTAGGGGGTCACCCCTCAACACTGTATATAGCTATAAAATGGCTCTCAGGTCCCCCTGGCGTATCCTACATGGCAATGATGGATTTGAACTTTTTTCAGGGAAGTGGATGGTTGATATATTTGGAAGCCAGAATCTGATCCCTGAAAGTCCCACATTTGTATATAGAAAGCATTACTGTAAATCACATTTAGGTGAATCGCAAGTCGTTCCCCAAATATTAGATCGCCTATCAATTAGTAGGCGACCTGACATCCCAGACCATCCGGGGGGCTGGAAGAGCCACGCAATTTGAAAAGGAAGGCTAGGACTAGGATCATTCTCATTCGGATTAGATTGGATTAGTATGAGGATTGTAAGGATCATGCTCATTCTCATTCAGATTAGATCGGAGACTGCAACTCTTCCAATCCCAACGGAGTGTCTCTTGATACTTCAGGAATAATAACCAAACCTTATTTCGTTTGAGGGTCCGGCTTCCTATAGCGAGTGCGTAGTATCGTGCAGATGAATCGCGGCATGTCACCCGTGATTCTGAATCCGGGCGTGTGTCACCCAGACACTCCATGGGACTGCCAATATATTCCGCCATAAGACTGCCGCCCCATTGACCCCTTTTCTTCCACCCCAACTGATCAGCAGTCCTATGGCAGTCCCAAACAGGAGTGGTGTTTGGGTCATGTGGTGCCCGGGCATTCGTCTACGGGCAGACTCCGACTGTCCGAGGCTGGCAACGCTGGGCCTCCTTGTGCCGGCGCTCACCGGGGGTGCCTGGAGGCGAAACCGCGGTCAGTTCCGCGGACGGTCTGACCGTTGGACCAGTGGTGCGGTGACTAAACCGGTATAGGTGGTTCTGCGGTGGCACCGACTGAGTGGCGCCTGGAGGTCATGCCTGAACCTGGCAGGAACCTCTTGAGAGGTGTTCTTTTTGTCTAAAGTCCGTTGGTTTCTGCAGCGAAGTATGGAAGTTGGGTCCCCAAAGTTGGCGAATGGCATGGATATATCAGGAAGATCCTATGGGTGTCCAAGGGACTACCCTATACGTACTACTTAGGGATTTCCATTTAACACCATCTCCATTGAACATTGATTGGATGGTGCAGGTATACATTGGGTTTGGTTTCAGGGTCACTCTTTTGGTCAATATTCCAGTTCCACGGTCTGTCAGGGCCAGGGGCCAGGCAGCACAACAAACCTTAGAAGGGGGTGGTGAGATCAAGAATTGTGCGTTGGCCCCGAGAGTGTTTCTGGACAAGATGCTGAGGGTTCTCAAGATCCCATTCGACGTGACTCACGTTGTGAGAGCGTCTCACTCAAGTGATACTGTATGCATCATCGGACTGGGTCGTCCAACGAACAGCGACACATAGCTGGGCGGTGACCAGCTAGGTCTAGAGTCGACACAAATGGCTGTGGGTCATGGCACTGGGGAACGAGCAGAATCACCTGCTGAGGACGAACAAAACAGCTGAGGCGGGCTCCAGGTTTTGGACGTCCAGCTGACGCGGGCTCCCGGACAGTGCTCGTCACGCCTCGCGCCGTCCCGCTCGCACGCCCGCTCTGCCCAACGCTCGCTCAGTGAAATGGATCCTGGCGCATTCTGTGAATGCCTTGCTCTCGGCGGCCGGCGTGGGTCCTCAGAGAGGTACGGCAGATCACAGGTGTCCCTGAGTTCCAAAGAGCCTCCTCACAAGGTACTTAAAACCATCCTAAATCATCCCACATAAAACCAAGCGGATGAGATTCTATACTTGAAGGTTTAGGGTATATCAGGGTTGCATAAATTTTGGAGAAGCCCGTATTCTTGGAGGTTCATGCTTGGAGATACGAAGAATCAAAGGGTTGATCAACAGAGGCTGCAGTATAGTTAGTAGTCATGAAACTGACCAAGCAACAGCTAGTTGCTTCTATCTTTGTTGGGCTAGAGGTGGATCATCTCTCTTATGGAGCTTTAAATTGTACACCCTTGATATTAACCAAAACTCGAACTGCATGTATTCAGGATCTGGTTCTGCTCTGGGTATAATCATTCCTTGTGAACTGAAACGATCAGCAAGGATGAGCAAAGAGGGCCAACAAAACCCCATCGAACAATGATCTCAAACTGATCCACCCGATTCCAGCAGGAGGCTTCATATATGTGCAGTTGGTCACATGCTCCAGAGGCACTACACAGGGACCCTCAAGAAGCTTAGAGCCAAAACAGAATCTGCAGAGGCCACAAAAGAGACAATCGCATGATGTGAGCGTCCTTTAAGCTTAAACACCATTGTCAATTGTCAATGGGTGTCTAAAGGCTGTCTTTTTTCCTCAGCGAGGATATCCAGGTTGAGGTAGATGTCCCCTTACAGGATAGTCTGATTTTGTATTGTTCTGTGGTAAGGTTTCTGGCACAAAACAGACAGGACGCTCAGAAAACCTTGTAGCAAGAAATCATGTGCTATAGAAATGTGTTGTTCTGTGGTAAGGTTTTCTTGTCTTTGGGCACATGATTTCTGTGCTTTCTTGCCCATGACATATGCCCCACCCCGCCGATCAGCCCACAGCCACCTCCTTGAGCCTCCACCATGGGTGCGCAAGCGCGACGCACGTGTCGTTCGACGGTTCGTGCGAACGGAGGCTTTGTGATGGTCTGGAGCAACGCCAAGTTCGCTACCAAGCCCTGGCAGCCGGGCGTTCCCAGAGCGCGGAGAAGCCGAGAAGCTGCTGGGTGTTTGATGGGGGTTGCTGATAAATATATAGGACTCAAGGAAGGGGAGCGTTGTTTTTGTTGGAGGAGCGGGAGAATTGTTGGAGGAGCGGGAGAATCCTTGGTGCAAGGATGGAGATATAGGTCGAAAGCTAGAGGATGCACTTTGGCCCAGACTCAGACATGTACGAAAGGAAACAGTCCTCAAGCCTCAAACTGCATTTTCATATACCAAGCCTCAACCTCCACAGACCGACAGAGAACCAGAAAAATTGAAGGCATCTCAGTGCGACCGCTTCTCCTTTGGACAATCTCACAGTGCAAACCTTGCCTTCACAAATCTTCACATGTCAGGCAGGTTCCTTTGCTTATTATTTGTGCTTCTTTCATCCCAATCTCAAACACCATACGTTTTCCCTCGCGCTTCCTCGGCTTCCAGCGGCCGGCTTACGCTCCGTTTAACAAGCGCTCGAAGAAATCGGTCACCGGCCGTGAAGGCTTCGGTCTCCGCTGTCTCCGCTTCACGGTCAGGTGCCGCCAGTCGGACAGCAACGAATGCGTGGATGAACGCGCCGCCACCTTCCTGGAGCGCAGAAGACGACCTTCTTCGGGGGAAAGCGGGATGGGGCGGGAAGGAACGTGGTCTTCGGTGGAGAAGTGGAGAAGAAGTGGAAAGCCATGGGGAGATGTGGAGAAGTGGAAAGTGGTGACTTTCCAAGGTACCTTGGAGATTGCGTGATTTCAGGATATTTCAGGAGTCCATTGTAAGAGATTCCCACAGAGAATTGGTTTGGCTTCGATTTGGTGATGGGTTCTTGGAATCAACATGATCTCGCCCAAAGATGCATGCTTGAATTAAGAGGGGTGAAGGCAAACCCACACATTTCACAGCCGGAAGCACGCAACACCAACAACATCGCTAGGTGCAACAAGGCCCAGCCAACCGTTTTAGTTCGTCTTTCAGGGTCCTCTTATCGTCGGTCCAGTGGTCCTTCCGCGCACTTCCGGTCGCCATCGGCGAGAGGACTTGTGGAATACCTTGATGTGGGCCATTATCTACTGGCTGGCCCGGGTGATCCTCTTTTGGCTCTCCCATCGGAGGCGCGGGGCAAGTAGTAGAGACAGCAACGGGGTGTCTTCTTTGGGCAACGCGGAGGGTGGTGGGAGAGCGGAGCGCAAGGTGCGTAGATGATCGTAGATGAATTTGGCAAGAGATGGTCGTGAGGGTGAGTGCAAGGACGTTTCATGTCAGGTCAGGGTGTTTGTTTAAAGTCCCATCCCAGGGGCCGTGGATGCGATGTTGTAGCCACCCCGACGTCCTCCGTTCGGAACCAGCGATGTGGAACTGGATGTGGTTCCCTCCTTCCAGGCCTCTAAAGGCTTGTAAGGCATAGGTCGAATAGAACATAGAAACATCTTGAGCCTGTCCTACCTGCAACAGTCGGTAAACTAAGAACTCGATTTTTGAGAAAGGCCTGGAACCGACCTAACCATCATCATCCACGGATTCTTCACCCTGCCGACCATTCTTTTTCCACGGCCCAGACCTGTCCGGTGACGTGGCGGCGCTCTTCGCTCTCGGCGTCGGCGAAGGTCCTTCCCGGTCTTCATCCATGGGACCCCTTGGAACAACGTGCGACGCGAAGGCGCCAGTCAGAGCCGGTTCGGTGGACCGGTGGAGGGGGAGAGAAGGTGTGGAGGCTTGTGTGGCAGGGGCGCCCAGCCACCGAAGGTTTGTGTGCCACCACCTTCACCAGTCCCTTCCTTCCGGCAGGTGGCCGTGGCAGCTGCGACCAGTGGAAAGCCAACAGCCGCGTTCGGATCCTTTGGGCGCGGACCGTCCCAGTGGATGGAGGGGGAGTGACAAGGGAGTGCAAGGTCGGTTGGAGATGGTTCGACCAAGGGAACTGTGATTTAATAAGTTAAGCAATGGATTTTGATTTTGATCAAGGAAACTGGTTTTGGAGTATATAATTGGATGTTCTGCATCATCCGCGTCAAACAATAGATAGATATAGCAGCCCAAAATAGCCCAAACGTCCTTTCTGTGTTTTTGTTTGTGTGTGGTTGCCTTTTTTCTCCCAGTACTGTATTTCCTTGTCAATGTCAAGGTCTATGATTGGGAAGTTCTATTGATCTCCTAGGCATATTTGTGAACGTCCTGAGTCTGAGAATCCAACAGGTGCTTCCTATAGTGACCATTCCAGTGCCCAGGTTCACCACCTGTGGTCGGGGTCTCCAAACAGCCCGGCCAGGAGGGTCCTGGTATAGGTGAACATGCATGGAAACAATCCACCTGCCCTGCAGCCGGGTGGATAAATACCGGCACTGATGAGTGATTGGAGCTGGAAACTGAACATAGACAATGTAGCAGTTTCTCCAGAGCATGAAGGCGACGGAGCTGAATTTGTCTTTCATCAAGGGGGAGTGTCTAAATATATAATTGAACATGAACCATTTTTTCATATACGGTATAAATCAGGGTTGAGAACAAAATAAACCAATATAGACGAATCAAATGGTGGAAAATGCCTTCGCCGCAGATCATGATGCTGATGTGCAGCATTGCCATCGAAGTCGTCATCATCCTACCCTCGATGAAAGGCGCTTGGGGGCAGCCATAGAGCAGGGAGTGCTTGAGCAACTCCTATCGTTCGTAAGTCGTTAGGGAACTGAAGAGGAACATTTGTTGATACAGACTCCGACTCACCAACATGGAAGTCGAAAAGCCTCCATGTTAGTGAGTCGGAGTGTAGATCTGTGAGGTTGAACTGTTCACAGATTCTTCCAACAGAACCACTCAGTTCGAAGGATTTCCATTATACCGCTCCTCAACATCCTCCCTATTAGAATGCGGGTCCTCAAATGGAAAGGGTTTGGTTCGGGTCCTTGGTGGACCTGCATTTCGGTGGACTTTCGAGGGAGTTCCCAGGATTCGGACCACACCTCAGAAAGATACTTGAGACATCTTGAGACCGGCAGTGGACCTAAACTCTAAACCCGGACCTCAGGACTCCACCGGATCACTGGTGCCATGACCCACCGTTTCATACATGACCCGAGTCGACACCACTCCTGGTTTGGGACTGCCATGTCGGACTGCCGAGAAACGGCCAGGGGTGGAAGAAAAGGGGGTCTTTCTGGGGCGGCAGTCCGGACTGGCAGTCCCATGGAGTGTTTGGGAGTGTGCAATGACCTTCTGAGAGGGTATGGTGGATCGATAGGGTATGTGGATCCATAGAGTCTCAACAGATGCAAGTTGCCTGCAGGTGAAGCAAACATTGAGCTCTCACAGATCACCCTTCTCTGCAGATCACCGTAAAACGTGAAAACTTGACTCTCCCTTCCAAGGGAACGTGACATACAAAACATGAGATCCAAAGTTCAAAGTCTCATTTCTTCTTCTATACAATCAATCTAGATCCTTGGATCCATCCCTGTACTCCGCTATGGTCAATATGACCCAGAGCCCTAATCCCTGGTAGAGTCACCTTCCAGGTGATCATGTTGACGTATACAGCGGTCATTTTCCAACACCTCGGTGCCCAGCAGTCTGAAGGGGTCATTCGTCGGATGCGCTCTCGCGCTCGGATGGTGACGTCGGTATAGGTCAACTGGTTGGTCTCCTGGTGCCCATGGTGCCATGACCCGTTTTCGAGCTCACAGGCTTGGATCTGAATACTGCCTGTGGCCTGGATATCCTGGGCGATGTGGCTTGGCAAAGTTGTGAGGAGAGAATTCATAGACTTCATAGAATTCATTGAAGGACCACACCTAGATGTGTTTTTTCCTGGAGTTTTGGGGCTTCGGACAATTGGTGGCAGAGGCGTTTTGTATATATCTCTATGACGTCTAAGAGTTGTGTGGATCTTCCTGCTAGGCCGCTAGTCAGGGACAAAACCTCGCTGCGCTGCTGTCGAGGTCGTTGGACTACCTTTCCAGGTGGGCGACTGTTCAGAGAAGGCCAGCGGCGCAGCGACTGTTCAGCGGCGCAGCGACTGTTCAGTTTTTTTTGTTTGAGAAGGGTGAAAAGGGAGGTGATGGTTGAGGCAGTGTCTTTTGCTTGTGTGTTTGTTGGTTGGTTCTGTTTTGTTCTGTTTTGTTGAGCTTTGTTCTGTTTTGTTCTTTTTGTTTGTTTTTTTCTTCAGATGTTCATGTTTTGCATTGTTTAAGTTTAAGCTGGATCCATGGTTTGGTGATCCATCCCAGTCGTGCCCCCTGCTTCTTGAGGGCCTCATTGGACCTATCTTAGATGTCCAGCTCCTTGACACCACCATAGATTGCCTTTTATACTCCAAGTATACAACACGTTGTAGAGTCCACCTTGGACACCACCGGGCATCACGTATAGAGGGGATACCCCAAGTGTACAACCAATTGTTAGATGGTACGTACTTGAGGCATCGACCGCATCGACCCCTTTTGTTTATTTGGCAGTGAGTCCAAACCTTCTCAACCAAACCATGGCCCAGACACTCCATGTGTGCCACATATATGCCTACATTGGGGTGGTTTTTGGGGTCAATGTAGGCATATATGGCATACATGGAGTGTCTGGGTGGTAGGTGGACCACTTCCCAGTCAGCTCTTCTGCCGTCGCTCTCCCGGGTGTCATTATACCTGACCCACCACCATGACCTGGTAGACACCTCCCCACGTCGGAGTCCTCAAAACTGGTTCCTCACGACTTCGGCACTGCGAGGAGAGCCTCTTGGACTTCGGCTGTATGACCTGCATCGGCAGCGTGTTCGGGTGCCCGAGACTCGACGTCGATCGGACGGTGAGTCATTCGTCGGCGGTATGCGTCGGCGGAGCTGGAGGTGATACGTCAAACTCTTTCCCAGCTCAGTGCCCAGCGATTGGCGCCAAGGCTCCTGGCCTTGGGACTCGTGTTCCTTGGCTCGTTGGTGTGGAAGCCCGGTGAGGTTCTTCCTGCTCGGCATTGCTGAGCAGTTGGGCAGTTTGGTTATGTTTGGTTGGGTTTTTAGACACTAGGCAGCTTGGTTTGGGTGGTTGAACAGTTGAACATGCGTCCTTTTGACGACTGGATGGGACAAAGAACACGCCCGAGCTGGTTGATGTTGATAAGTTGATAAGTCTTAGGTGGACAGGCCGAGCTAAGCTCTGTCAGGCGGCTTTCTGGCTAGCGCCAGTGACTGAAAGACATGTCGTGTTGGAGAACAAACCCAAAAGAACGGACGGATCAACGAATTCGGCGGCTTTGTTGCACAAGTTCTGGTTTTTGTTCAAGACCCCAAGAGAGGTTTGGTGTTTGATAGGTGCTGGCAGCTTGACTCAAATTCAATTGGATTGCCCAAGTTCGCCAATTGCCAATGGTCACACTGACTGGACCAACAACTGCACACCGGCCCACCATGGCCCACCTATTGACTTCAAACATCATGGCAGATGCTTGAGCATCCGATGCTTCAGTGGGTATGTCCGGCTTCCATGCTCGTCAACTTCGGGAAACATGGAACATGCGTTGAGTCTCTTAGATTAGTAGGGGGTTCTCCCGAATCTAAGTCAATTCGTACACCTCAATATATGGCTGTGGCTCAAGGTATCAGACCGCGGAACTGACAGGTTTTAATTGGTGTGTGTTTGGTCTATTGGTCCTTTGCCAGCCTTGAATGGCATGTGTTTGAATGTCATAGATAGATTATAGTCATAGCATTTACGGAAAAAGAAGTAAAGCGGCGGTCGTTTGGCCCAAACCAGGTGGATGTTTATTTTGTCTTCTACATCTTCTCAGCGATCTTCGGCAGTGTGATGGGCTTGGGGCCCAGGATGGCGCGCCATTCATGGCGGGCGAGTGGGGTGGGGCTGTCCCGACTGGTCCCGACTCTGGGTGAGTCATGTTGTGTTGAAAAAGACATATCACAAGCTAGGCAGTTTGCTGATACTCGTATCATCTAGTATGGTTTGGTTGATCGACGAAAAGAATCGAGTATTGGCAAGAGAACCACTGGTGTTGTGTTATCCCCCACCCAGCAACACGTCCAGTCCAGCAAGCATTATTTCTACTTAAGCATACTTAAGCACTATATAGACCCCCAAATAGATAGAAAAGTAGATCCCCACTAAACATGTATTGGACACCGTTTCTATCTATTATGGACCACTGGACCACTATTTATTTTACCATATATTATGTAGGCGGCCCCTTGTCCCTTTAGCCTTCATGAACTCGACCAGAAAGAGATTGCACGCTACGTACGAACCAGCGACCAACGCAGTCCACACGCCACACGTGCCCCTACTCCATGTGACGGGCCGCAGGCCCCAAGTGACTCGAGGTTACGATCTGCACATGACCGCACCACTAGTAACAAGAATGCTAGGTGGAGGACATTGCTATTAGGTTGGAGGAGTGGTTGGAGGCCATCGCTACTAGGAGCAAAACCTAGCTAGAAGCTACTAGGAGAAGCTACTATGTGGAGGCCATCGCTATTAGGGTGGTGGCCATTCCTATTAGGTTCCTTTTGCTACTAGGAGCAAGAAGCTACTATAGGTCATCGACGTCACCTCAACGATGTGAAGAACATCTCGGTGCCCATTGACTTACGTCCTGGAGCCTGGAGACCCCAGAGTGGCAGGTCATATATCCTGGCGGACTGGGGGGCCGAGATATATCACAGACGCCCGCCGTGCTGTGGCGTGATTCAAGGATGATTGATGGGTAAGTGGACTACCCCCATCCAGTGAACAGCAAGACATAGGATACTAAAGGACATCATTGATGAGTAGGCCGCTGCAAGTCTCTGTGTTTTTGTTGTTTTCAGGAAGGGACGTTTGCACGTTTGGACAGTTGTATGTATACCACACATTCATGGGAATGGTTTTGCAGCGACGAACAGCTGTTGTTGGTAATAATAATCATTTTGTTGCCTTTACCACAGGACCTACGAGACACACATGGTGACCGTAAACAAAAAGAAAAAACAACAAAACAACGATATCGGTGACACATGTCATATCATCACTCGATAGTCCAACCCAAAAACATGAGGGTAAGGGTAAGCACGTATTCCTCATTGACCATGTTTTACCTAAATTAAGTGGTTCTTCTTCATCAGTTCACACGCCACTGCCACCATGCTGGCACGCGAGGTGGGGAAAGACGCCTTCCGCTTCGAAGCCGCTTTCGGACCACAGTGGCAGCTGGTCTGGCGAGAAATCGCCGCTTGGCTTTGTTTTGGCTTGGAAGAGGGGGGTAGAAGGGTTACATGCGGGACACGGAAGCTGAAGATTCTGCACCTGGTGATGGCAGACAAGCTGCAGATGCAGCATGCACAAGAATGTTTTAATATCTTAAAAGCCGCGATATTCGGCTCAATACCCGGTCAAACAAGAATATTCATGATATATAGACGGTTGATTTACACAAACTCTCAGAATGGTTTTACATCTCCAAATGAGGGTTGTGATTAATCATGATTAATCAACAGTCTACACTCCAGTCAGTCTTCATACCCCATAGGGCTCCAAACATCAAGGTATAGGCACCTGCCCCCGTCCCCACCCACCTTCACCTTCAACGGAGGAGCTCCCGCCGTTGGGAGCCACCCCCCATCCGAACCCCGGTGGCCAGGTCCAAAGCCTTTTGGATGAGTGCGGCGGCTTAGTGGACCAGACGTAGAGCTGCTGAAGAGTGCTGACCCGGCGGTGCGGACGAAAACCAACAACCACCGACCGGACTCCACCGGTGTGTGTGTGTGTGTTCTTTTTTTTTGGTGCGTTGGGGTGATGTTTGCGAGCGGAATGTGGGGAGCATGGCAGCGGTCGGGCTGAGTGCTGTTTTGTGGAGGAAGACCATCAGGTGGGTTTTCGACACAGGATTATTGCATGGAAGCAGTAAGTCATGTGTTGTTTTTTTGAGTCTTCACCATGCCTTTAAGAGATTTGGAGATGTGGTGTTCAGGTCCACTGCGCATGTGCCAGATATTTTTTGCAGCACAAAGGGTGCAAATCTTTGGAAGGTTGTGTTTGTTTGCTGGTGCAATCAAGACCAGGGCGGGAAAACCGTGTGATCTATTTTGATAAGGTTGCACTGGTCGCCATGGCTTTAAACTCTGCAACTTAACTTGGACTTTGCCTCCACCCTCTCACGAAAACATCAATATTTGTCATGGAGGTCCCCAATAGCTGATGATCATCAGAAGCATTCTCCGGTGAGTGCCCGACCCTCCTGTTTGGGTGCGGCTGAACATATGCCAGAGGCTCGTGAGAGGGATAGTCCAGATGCCCCGAATTCGGATAGTTGTTACAAGTACTTGTAGTATCTTGTAGTATCTTCACTCGTTTGGGTGATGTGCGCCGCTCTGTGCTTCACCAACATGGTGCCAGGTCCTTTATCAGTCCCAGAATGGCCAAGTGGCTCGTGGAAGCTGCAGGCGGAGGGAGAATGAATCGCGACGAAAGGGGTGGGATAATGGGAAGAAAACCGCATGTGAGGCAGAACGAGTAGATCATGCTACTGTCCCTTGCAAAGCAATTTTCATGGGCCAGGACCTTCCCAGTGACCGAACTTCAGGATTGGTATACGTGACAAAAGGGCCACCCTGGGGAAAGTTGTTTGTAATGCTTTTAATAGTGGCCGTATAGTGGCCGTATGACTTGGTGTCCTCCTCCTCCTCCTTCTCCTCCGCCTCCGCATCGTCCTCAACCGCCAGCTCCGGATGGCAGTGTTCTCCGCCGGACCTCAACCGCGAGTTCCGCTTGGCGGCGTTCCTCGCGGGACCTCAACCACAAGCACCCACAAACACACACAAACACACAACCACAAACACACAGCCACAAACACACAACCACAAACACACAATCACAAGCACAACCACAAACACACAATCACAAGCACGCAATCGCAAACACACAGCCAGAAACACACAATCACAAACACAAAGACACAAACACACAACCACAGCCACAAGCACAAACACACAACACACACAGCGACAAACACCATCACAGACACACAAACACACAACCACAAACACACAATCACAAACACACACAGACAGAAGCACACAATCACAAACACAAAACCACAAACAAACACAATCACAAACGCACAACCACACAACCACAAAGACAATCAGAAACACACGCCCACAAACACAATCACACAAACACAAACACGAGCCACAAACACAAGCACACAACCACAAACACACAGCCACAAACACAACCACAAACACACAGCCGCAAACACAAACACACAACCACAGGCAAGCAATTACAAGCACACAGCCAGAAACACACACAACCACACAGGCACAAACACACAACCAGAAGCACAGAATCACAAACACACGCACGCAAACACACAACGACAAACACCATCACACACAACCACAAACACGCAAACCACAAACACAATCACAAACACGGCCACAAGCAAAGCCACAAACACAATCACAACCACGCAGCCACAAACACACAACCACCAGCAAAGCCACAAACGCAAACGCATAACCACAAACACAAACACAACCACAAACACACAATCACACGCACACAGCCACAAACACACAACCACACACAACCACAACAATATGTACAATATATATAATTACCTGTGTGTGTGGCGTTTTGCGTGCCAGGCGGCCACAGGGTACTGTAGCACTTTTGGATGCCAACTGGAGACCCTGGCGACGCCCCAACGCGAACTCCCCAACACTACAATAACAATCCCAAGCCCGAGGAGACTAACTGCGTGAAACACCCCAGTTCAAACTACATGACGATAGTTTGTCTTTATCCTTCCACAATCTTGAAAGAACCTCCCGAGGTGGTGAGGGCATTCTGCAGAAAGCCTGGACGTATACCACCATCAATCTTTGCGAGTACATTGCCCGTAGGGAGAACCTTAGGGTTGCCCTGATCCGGGCGCAGCAAGGAGCCTACAGCGGACCCCCCGCCGACGAAGCCAGCTCAGCGTGCCAAAGGTTTTTTAGCTAATCCCAGCGACTGTCCAGCCGGTGTAGAAGGACTGTCCTTTGGGCTATGCAGGGCTGCTTTGTATGGATGTACATGGTTCCAAATCAACCCGCCTCTTGATCTCATTCCGGACAACCGGGCCCGGATGCGATGAGGTGACTACAAGGATCTCGATGCCAAGAAGAGTGAGGAGCCCCAGCGAAGGCCTCATAGCTATGAGACATCGGATGAGGTATGGCCTCGAGATGATGGAGAGGAAACCGATGATCTCAAAGAAGAACTGCGCAGAAAGCGCAAGAAGTTGGAAATGAAGCCCTTCGTCAGGGAGAATCGTGAGCGTCCTGCCCACGAGCGATCTGGCATTGGTCGTGGAGAACTTCCAGAAGATCCTCGAAAGAATAGGCCAAAGCACAGCGAGGCTCCGCCGCCCAAGCGTCCTCCAGTGCCTGTCGCCACAAGAGGCAGGGAGAGATGTGGAGACGGAGCTTGCACCCATTCTTGCATCCGCGCGACATCAAAGTGCTCAGCCGTCTGAGCCCGATTCAGGAGCGATGCCGCAGACTCAGAGCCAGGTGTTTCGGGACAAACGCTAGCGCGACAGGTTGCTACTCCATCCGGCTCCCCGCACGGATCGCGAAATTGCAGCAAAGATGCTTAAGGTATGTAAGTCCGGCCGGTTCGGCATTATCTTCCAGCGCATGGTGGAGGGATCCCATCTCTCCGGAATCGGGATGCCCTGTGGACACATAATGCTAGCCACCATCTTCCGCCATTTCCAGTTGGAAAAGGATAGGATAGGTATGCTTGGTGAGCGCCATCTCTTGACCCTGCGGTTGAAGGGAAGCAAAACTGAAGACCTCATCACAGTCCAAGAGAATTATGGGTATATCCTAGCAGCCATCCCCACGGAAGACCTTCCCAGGGAGACGACGCTGTTCAGCCACCTCTTGGATGAGTTAGAGCAATGGCAGGCCATTGACAGAGCGATCTGGCTTGTGGCCGCTAGTTCCAAAGACAATGTGGAGGCTTCGACTTTACGATTGCAAAAGTAGAGGCAGCGCATTCCTTGACCAACAAAAATCTGAGATTCAAATTGTCGGCCTACAAGGCCGAAATAGATCGATCGAGGAACTGTCTAATCAAAAAGAGTGTCCTACAAGAGTGTCCCGCAAGACTTTCCCACAAGAGTGACCTACAAGAGCGTTTCGCAAAAGTGTCCCACAAGAGTGTCATATAAGAGTGTCCCATAAGAGAGTCCTGCAAGAGTGTTCCACAAGAGTGTCCGACAAGAGTTTCCTACAAGACTGTTTTGCAAGAGTGTCCTACAAGAGTGTCCCACATGAGTGACAACCAAGAGTGTTCCACAAGAGTGTCCCGCAAGAGTCTCCCACAAGAATGTCCGACAAAAGTGTCCTGCAAGAGTGCCCCACAAGAGTGTCTTACAAGAGTGTCCCACAAGAGTGTCCTACAAGAGTGTCGCACAAGAGCGTCCTACAAGAGAGTTTCCCACAAGAGTGAGTGGCATACAAGGTGTCCCACAAGAGTGCACAAGAGTGTCCCACAAAGGTTTCCGAAAAGAATGTGTCCTACAAGAGGTTCCCCCAAAAGTGTCTCCTGCAAGAGTCAAGAGTGTCAAAGATTGTTTGGGTGTTTGTTTTCTAGAACGTGTTTGCATTCGGTTACGCGGGTTCCATTTTTTCAGGTGTTGGCTTGGACGGATCGGAGCTCGTGCAGCGGAGAGACAAGAAGGATCAGCCGATGCTTGGATCCTGAAGAAAGCTTTTGTCCTACTCAGACGGACCCTCAATCCCAACCATTCGGTATCATTCCACGAAGAAGTGGCTATGGTAATCTATGGCACATAGCTTCTAAAGGCTTACCCAGAGGCTCATGGACCCTTAAACAGCTACATGTTGGTTCGGTCTAAACATCCTACTTTCTGAGCCTTTGGGTACAAAGGAAACGTGGATCTCCTGCCCAACCGAACCCTTGGGGATTGGGGACCCCGGTTCGCGGCTCTGTGGCTTTGGCACTCGGGTTCAGTGAGGATTGGAGAACAATCCCAATCAGTGGAAACGTATCTACACGCATGATGAAAAAACAATCATCCATATGTAACATATACCTAGAACTTCGTTACGGCAATAATAATTGCCGTTTTCATGAAACGTCGCCTTTTTCCGTTCTGCGGCGTTCTTCCATATTGATCTCATGGGGACGGCGTTTCTTGATGAACTGTGGCAGTTTCGGTCAGTTGACAGCAATTTTGGTCCACACATCAAGGCGCCTCAAAGAGTCAGTGCGTTTTGGTGCAGGCGAGTATGAAGACATTGTAGGGCTTTGCATGAAAGGCAACTGAACGTAAAAGGCGTCTAATTATATCAGCAAATTCGCATAGTCCTGTGAAGTGGAAAGGGCAGCTGATGGAAGTGTCACATTCTGGGTTTTCGTTGGTTTTCGGGAGTACCTCGACCTTTTGCGTGGCATTGCAGAAGATTTAGCGTTTAAAGTTACGGCGTTCTTACCCGTACTTGCGGCGTCTTTCCCCGTACTTACGGCGTTTTTCCCCGTACTTGCGGCGTTTTTGACCCTACGTCGTTCCCCGTACCCTGTCTATAGGGACACTCAAGGTGGCAGCAAGACTTGTCACAACCGATCCTTTCAGCCATTGCATGATCAAAATGTGAACAGATCCTGCCGTGATGTCAATCGAGACCATAGACAAGGGCTGCAACATCTTGAGAAGTGCTACCATGAGGCTTGAAAACGATGAGCTCGACTTGCAATTGAAAAAGGAGAAGGCAATTTCAGGGTATGGACGGACCAAAACAATAACCTCTTTGGTAGATCAATCAACCAAAACGTCGTTTCTTCTTTTGTGACGGCGTTTTCACTTCTCTGACGGTGTTTTCACTTTCCAGGGGGTGAGCTACGGCAGAAAAAATGAGTTACGGCAAAAAATATTGCCTCAACAGCCTACGGCAAAAATTATTACCTCAGGAGGGTCTAGGTATACATGTCAATACTACGCGACAACATGCAACAACCAGAGGTTTCCAAGCACAACCAAAAAAAAATGGACCGCATCCTCCACGCAAATCGCGGGAACCGATGCGCCGATCGATGCGCTGAATTCATGCGCCCCGCTATGCGCGTCGCTGCAATCGAGGATCCATTTGTCCCGGTTCCCCTCCATGGCGGCGGAGCGCTTGGCCTTCTTCTTCCAGTCTTTAGCATGGATCCAGGCACTGTTGAGGGGGAGACTTGCTTTTATACAGTGGTATTTTTGTATTTTTTTTTGGCCGTTTTTCCCTCAAAACTAAAAAAGTCAATTTGGATGCAAAATCAATTTTCAATTCTCGTTTACCTTTGAAGAAATGTGTTCATGTCATGCTTCACCTAAGCAGCAGCGCACAGAGGCAAATCAAGTAACGCACGCTAGATATTAATAATCTATCATTCACTGCACCGTTTTTGGAATGTGGTTGCTGTTTCAAAGCTCTAACTTTTCAATGAGCACCTCAAACTCGTTTGAGCCTTCCACATTCCTCGTCTACGCACAAGAAAATTAATTTTCACATTTGTGAAGATATTTGGCTTGCTCGTTGCTCCTTTGGGCCATTAATCTCACCTAGTGTAACTTCAGGGTGCGTCGCCCCAGGTGCCCAGGCCTTTGGCTGCTTCGGCCAAGGCCTGTGCACTTGTCATGACGCTATGTGAGAAGGATTCTGCATACAAGAAATGGAAGCGCTTATGCGACAAGTGGACTCATGAGTTTCTGTTTTGAGCCCACATGATCCTGAAGGTGGGTCATGGCTGTCAGACCAAGAGCAACCGTGGGGCATTGGTTGCAAAGCGTGCAGCTTCAGCAAATGCAGCAGTAAGTTCGCTATGTATGCTGTCAGAGAGGCAGGCTCCCTGCAGCAGGAGAACTTAAAAAAATACATGCGCGTACCAAGGCTCGCAAACTCTCAATGGGTGGCACTACGCTTGGCTGCTTGGCTTCCTGGCTGATGCGGCCAGAAGCTATTTTGGCAGTGAGTCGACTAAGGTCAGCTTCCTGGCTGATGCGGCCAGAAGCTTTTTTAGCAGTGAGTCAACTAAGGTCAGCTATGGGGAAAACAATCCAAGTTTTGCACCAAAGCCCTGGTTTTCCTAACTTCAGTCAAGTCGTCATCCATGTCCAGCTCGGTATAGTGTTTGCTTTCAGCTTGGGGCTCAAATTTGAGGCTAAGTAGTTAACACTTAAAAGAGTTCAATGGCTAGCTCCTTTGCAGCGCTCATGCCTGTGACAAGTCGCGCTGAGAAAAGTTCACACGAAGAAACTCAGTTTCTGCACTTTGCAACCATGGAGCCGTCAGAGGTTGCTTCTGGCTTTTCCTTTGTTCCAAGTCCTTGACCGGGTGGAACGCACAAGAAATGCCCTACTCTGGACTTGGCAACATTTGCCTGAAGAAGCAGCGGATGCGTTGGAAGACATTGTTTTTGCTTTGGATATTTGCACCACAATCGCGTTGTCCGACCTTCACTCGCGACCAAAGCACAGAATCATGACTGCTCTTCCTGCGCGTGCGCCAGGCAAGACCCTGGCATTGAATAACTATGTCAAAAATGACTTTTGGCACGCTACTGAAGTGATGGCAGCATTGTCACAAAGTCGGGCGACTCACGACCGCTTCGACTGGGACACTATGTTGGAGACTTGGTTTGGGGATTTTGCCTTTGCAGTGCAGATCGCACCTGACTCCCTTTATTTGAAGACTGGCAGCTTCAAAAGTGGGATCGTGTGGCCTAAGGCTGCAGCACGCCTTTCCAAAAAGAGCAGGCTGGGCTAACTTCGTCGCAGCAGCCGTTACTTCCATTGGCTGCTTCGGCCAAGGTTGCAGGGTTTGTTGTAGGCTTGAGGTTAAGTCACTGGCTGCTTCGGCCGGGGCTTGCTAATTAAAAAACCTTAGAAAGTTGGAAGCGGGCAAGGCGCGAGCTGACTTCTCAGCTCGAAGGTGAAAAAAATCGACGACAGTGCTTGAAAGGAGAGGGCGGTTTGACCTCTCCACCCGAGCTTCGGGAACGTTCTTGAACCTCGAAAGGAGAGGGTTTTGAGAGGGCGAAACAAACATACCACTATATAATATAGTTTTGCCCATAGTTGTCCCCTCACTGCCCTCTCCACCCGAGGCTCGGGAACGTTCTTGAACCTCGAAAGAAGAGGGCGATTTGCCCTCTCTTCTCAGACTTCAAATTGCTCGTTTGCAGCCGTTTTTCACTGAAGCAAGTTTGAAAGCTTTAGCTGCTTCGGCTAAGCTACTCCACAACGGCCAAGACTCCATTATGTTGGCAGCTCAACAGGTGACCTCATTCAGGGCGTGGCCCTTCCTAAGCTCACTGATGAATGGAGCATGAAGTGGTCGGAGAAAAAGGATCTGTATGGCAAGCGCCACTTGATCGCGGTGGGCGGGCGCACAGAAGGTGGAGAGGATGAGCCAAAAATCAACGAGCGAACCAAAGATTTGCCCGAGCCTGTTTGCTACTTCTCGCCACCGCTTGAGCTGATGGAGGAGCTCCTGCACACCTTCTATGCCAAGCTGGTGCTGGACTTGAGCCCAGCTGATGGAAAGTTGGCGTGGGCATGCGTCAAGACTAGGACTGCGTACATGGGCATCTGCTACATTGACACCCATGTCAAGCTGATGGAAGAACGGCTCCTGGACCTAATGAAGATGAGCGTGAAGGAGACTGCCTCGCCATTGTTCAATGTCAACAGTGCCTATGCGCAAGCTGTGGGGTCAACGACTTCTTCATCGCAGCCAGCGATCCCGAAGCGCAAGCCACGCCCCAAGCCAAAGGTAAAGTCGGCTCCCAAGCCAAAGCCAGCTCCCAAGGGAAAACCAAAGGCGGAGGCAAAGTCAGAGCCCAAGTCGAAAAAGCCGCGTCTCGAGGCAGAGCAGGCAGATGACGACGACAATGAAGAGGAGGAAGAGGCATTCGAGGAGGATGTTTGGGATCCTTTGGACGAGGGGTGAGTGGCCTTTGGCTGCTTCGGGCAGGGCCAACACGGTCTGCTGGCTGCTTCGGCCAGCGTTTTCAGAAACTTGCTGGTGCGGAAAAATTATTAGGTGTCTGCGTCTGGGTTGATAATTGAGGTCAGTCATGTGTGCTTAAGTTCGCAAGTTGCAAGTAAAGGATAATTGAATGGTTTGGCCCAAGGGAAAGCGTCCTTCAAAACGCAAATTTTAGTTGAATTTCACATTGCAATGCTGCGACGTCAAAACGCGCAGTTTTTCCATGATGATGGCAATAATGGAAAGGGTTGTGGCGAAACAGCTCATTTGGTTCAACAGAAACTGCTCAAGTCTTATCACCCTTGGAAGCTCTTGCAAAAATACAAATGCTTGAGCAAAAGCCAATGGCCACAGGCCCACAGACTTGCTACACACATTCTCATGAAGCTTATTTAGAGGCAGGTCGCAGCTGGGTGCGCAATCACTTGCAATCTGAAGACTGGGCGCTTTAAATTAAAGTGTGGCAAGCAATGCTAATTAAACTAGGTTTCCCACAGACTGTCGCCATGTGGCTGCTCCGGCCACTGGCGGCAGCCTGTGCGTGCGTGAATGAGGGAGCAGTGCAAGTGCAAAATGACTAGCCCTGCGCTATTTTCAAGTCTCGTTTTCTCATGTGAGCTTTCTCGTGGAAGCTATTGAATTTTATTTTCACCCCATGTATGTGTAAGTGAAAGATTTTCAACAAGACCAAGATAGCACACACACCTGAAGGGGAAAATGTGATCACAGGAATCAAACCATTTGGGAGGAGGAACTGATGAAACATAATGATGGCGTGCATCTTTGCCTTTTAGTGTTTTTGCGGTTCAGTCACCACAAAAATGTTTGAATGTTATTTTCTATTCTCGTTTTTGCAGCTCTTTCACTTCCCATGAAAACAGTCAAAAGCAGCCAAAAAAAAATACAAAAATACCACTATATAAAAGTAAGGAGAGCTGCGCTCGAGCTGAGGCGTTTCAAAAGGCGGTTCAAACAAATAACAAAAACGTGGCATGGCAAAGTTCGCAAGTTCGCACAGTTTTTCTTGGAGCGTCAAGATGGAAACGCGTTTGTTGTCGTCGATCGTGTTTTTTCTCTGGAAGGTGCATATGAAGCGGTGGTATTGGGAGTGGGAAGAGGATGCATGCGTGTTTTTGAATATTATAAGGTTTGTGTGTCTTGTTTGGATGTTTGGAATATTGCGTGGGGGACGTGTTAGTTTCTTCACAGAAACGTTTTTGGAGTCCCATCCAGTGACTTCAAACCAAGATATGACAAGGTCACTTTGAAGAACCAGGTGGATGCCCTAGGGATCCAACCACCTTCTCAGAAGGTACTTGGACCCTATCCAAACCTACATAACAGTGTCTCCAATCACCGTACCTGAGGTTCGGTACGACTGAATGAACGAAAGATCACCTCTTACAGGTTCGATCTGATCGGCTTCCGATCGTGAATCTTTGGGGATTGCAGAGCCCTTGAGGAAGCTTCACAACTCAACGATCACCTCACTGAAACTGACTCTGTTGCTCTTCTCCACCCTGACTCTTTTGCTCTTCTCTGGCTGGCTGGTTTTATGCCCTTGACCAGATCCTTGAAGGACCCTGGTGGTGGCATCACCTTTCGCGCCGAGACGGACGCGCCGCTCGGCGGCGGAAGCGGAAAAGCAAATGGCGGGAACCAAGAACGATCGCTGAGATGATGACATGAAAAGCAAGAGGAAGGCGTCCCGGGGTGGTTTGGAAGTCCTTGAAGAAGAAGGCAATTACACATGACATTAGACATATCTATATCTCTATATATAATATAATAGTAGTATCAAGGAACATGTTCAACATTCTTCAATTTTTTTGCCGGCAGATAGTATCGATAGTTTGACTCCTCCTACATCCAAGCAAGTCATTTCCATCTCACTAATTATATGTATACCTGGTTTTGCAGAACAGGTGGATGTGCATTTTCCGGAAAACTGGGTCCATCCAACTCAAGACAGCCCGGCTTCCTTAAGCAGCAACATTTAAGTCTTCAAAAGGGCAAAAAACCGCCTCGCTTTGGGCCCCGGAGGACTCATGGACCCTCAACTGCTACATGCTTGAGATCCAAAACATTCCAACACCCCAGCTTCTGAGAATCCAAAACCCGGCCTCTGAGCCTTTGAAGTCTAGACTCTGAGCCTTTGGGGCCCAAGTACGTCTTAGGAGCCCAGCTCATCAGACCTTTGGGGTGCCCCAACGCGTCCAAGGCTCACGGCCGGGATGTTTGATCCGGGCACCGTGCCGTCATTGACGCAGATCATCCCAGCGTACAACGAGGCCAGGAGATGAAGGACGACGAACAGCTCCCTTTGGTATGCCCAGAAGTTCCCCCTTTGGGCTCATGAACTACACCACCTGACAGGTTAAACCCTTAGAGCAGCCGTGACGTGGTGATTTTTCAATGATGTCATTCCGAGAGGGCAGTGGAGGTGACATCATGATCTTCGCACGCGGGGTGACCAGGTTCCTTCCAATTTCGATAGTTTGACGAACCACAAGATGTCAAAGAGTCAACTCCATGCATACTCCTGCTAATGAGAATAGTAGAATAGTTTTGACAAGTCTTAATGAACCCATGTTCTCCATACTGCTCGGGGGGAAGGAGGGGTCAGAAGATGTCAGCAAGATCTGCACCTTCTGTTTGGGGTCTCCAATGGAATCCCCTATGACTACACTACTCCTGGATCTCCAGCCAGGAGGCCCCTTTGAAGGTCTAGGTCTATACATGATGTATTATATATAATAAGTCTATATAATGTTATATACCTGGGAAACCAAACAACCAGAAACAAACGCATGTTTCCCCAGTCCCAGCCATTTCCTATGTAAATGATTTCAATATTGGAACAACCATTTGTTTCTGGTTGAGACTGGTACCGGATGTGTCGTTTCCACCGTGGCGTGGTCATCCCGATTGACCATGTCTGTGGTTTTCATTACCGACTATACCCTTTGTGCACGTAGAGCAGTCGAACAGCAAGGCGCATGTCCGCAAGTTTGGAGTACGGTTTTTATCCAGGCTCTTCAGGTCACGACATGTGTTTCCAGGCCACTGGATGAGACTCCGAAAAGGTCACTTGAAAGAAGACTTGTTAAAAAATGTGTAGTACTTTCAAGCGGTGTGTGCCACCATGTCCCCAAGACTTTATACCACACCACCATGTACCACCAGGTCGATGTCGATCTTGTTGAATGGTCGAGTCGGTTACCCGGGCAGCTGCTCGGCTCATATCACCCAGCCCGCCGACCGTCGTCGTAGGTGGTGATCCCCTCTGTGGACTTCCTCCGCGCAGGCGCTCTGCCCGAGGACGGGGAGAGAGTCCACAGAGAATCCAAGGCGCCCAGACCATGTTTTTCGGTTCGCAGCAAAAAGGGAAGCATGTTCATCCATGTTCATCAAAGCTTCCATTGTACTGATCGCTACAGAGTTGATAGTTGGTGGAAGTGGTATTGCTGTCAAAAGCAGGGGCGGCGCATGAGGCGGGTGCCTATAGGCAGTCGGACCAGTTTCCTCGTCTTCCCAGGACGCAATGAATCAAAGTCCGGACGATCAGTCTTGGGGCCCCAGCTCCGTCGGATCGGTTAACTCGCGCGTCGTCCGAAGTTCGGAGCCTGAAATCCGAAGATCCAACAGGAGTCGCAGGTGGTGACATCCTCCACTTCCATGAATAGATTCAAGGAGTCTACCGCACTGGGCGAGTCCAGTGTCCAGTGCATTTTCTGCTACACGTGGCTGTTCTGGGTACCGAGAACTTTGTCATGACAAGGATCGCTGGGCCGCAGCCGCAGCAACCTTGTTGGTGCAGCCAAAAAGCTCTGACTGCACACCTTCGGTTGAAACAGAGGCAAAACTCGGTGCGGTAGAAACGGTGACACTGAGGGTTCAGATGCAGACACTGAGGGTCAGATGTACGAAGTCGGGTACCAAGATGTCCATGCCGTGTTTGCTAACTGGAGGCAATAATATCCCATGCGAACTAAACATCCAAGGACCCTTGGGGTATATCGCGTTCCTCATCCAAGCAAGGATGGCTTGGTGCTGTTTCATGCTTTGTCATTTTTAGTTGTCCAAAGCACTTTTGGTGGATATATCATTTGAGCTGTACAAATTCTGCTGCACTCTTGCCCCTACTGTGCTTTCAGACTAAAATAAATGTGCACACATGCAGAAAGCTTTGGTATATATAGTTTGATTTGATCCCTTGAATGGTGGACACTGTTATGGGAAAACCGACTGGTGCATCCTCTTCAAGGCCTGAATCGAGGTCACTAGCCGACACTAGCTAAGACATGTCGATCAAGTGCTCCGAGGAAACATCTGGAAAACCACCAGCAGTGATCACTTCGATTCCAGCACCCCAAAGCCATTCAGATTCACAATCCCAACAACCATTTTTTGTGGATGAACTAACAATAACACTATATAACACTTGTTTTCATATTCCCTGGATATTCCAACAGTGCAACAGGTGTGCCTTTTCGTCCATAAAACCAGCCAATAGCCAAACCTTTGCAATAGAGTTGCAAGATCCAGGTATCGGGGACCCCACAAACCCTTCCTCTTCGTACCCCAGAAAATGAGACGGTGTACTTTTTTCCATGGCTTTTGCTCTCTCTCTCTCTCTTCCTTCAGTGCTTCGGCACGCATGGCGTGGGCCTCGCTCGCCTCCCAGGCACGGCATCGGCGACCTCACCGCGCCGCCGCTGGGCGACGGCGTGCCGCGGCGGCACGGAGTCGAGCCGTCCGCGCGCAGTCGGTGAACTCGAAAGAACATCCCCCCAAAGAACTCGAAAGATGCACAGCCCTGACATGGAGTGCAGAGAGAGGAGAATCGATACAGTACAAAGCTGCTAATTTGTTTCACATGATGCCATTGAGGAAGAAGAAAGGATCTTGGGACTGGAATTCAAGATTAGCATGATGCAGCAGAGTTTACGGGTACTGTTTCCTATAACATGTTTATAACAGGGTCTTGCGGATCAGGTTACTCTGAGACCTGGGGAAGATGACGTATGTCTTTCCCGGCTTCCTGGGAGCTGCAAATCCAAGAGGGATGATAAGAGAAGACTGCTTGGGGGCCAACCTGAAGTGCTGAGTGCTTGGTCGCTCGAAAAGGAAGTCCCGAAAGGAAGAAGGGAAACTGCAGTACAGAGCATCACTGATCACGGTTGGATGTTAATTGGAATCCATCCCCTAGATTTCCAAACACGATTATATTTGGTCACCTAAAGGCCAACAGATTTAGTCTTTGACTCCCAGAGTAATGGAAGTTGACAGGCCAAACTTTGACATACTTTGACCAAACCTTGTGTGTGCACCCATCCCCAAAACAGCAGCCACCCCATCATACCGGTCAGCATACACCCCATCAAACCCCACCTGCATGGAGGACGATGTTTTGAGGATCATGCACCTACGGAAAACTGGAGGCTTTAGGGAGCTTCTCCGCCGCTGAAATCCAAATCGTTTGATTTCACCGTTCTTTTCCAGGGAATCAGCGATGGTTGATAGCTTAAAAGTCTGCTCGGGAGTTTGATGTTGCTTCGGAAAACAAAGGCTTAAAATATCTTAAGCGACTTAAACGTCCATCAGACACTCGGTCGAGATCGGAGATGTATTGCATCTTCGGGTCGATGAACTGCTTCAAAAAAACCATCGGCCCAGACTTCACCTCTGAGGTGAATCCGAAGTCTGCTTGGGAGGTCCGTTTGATGAGCCGTACGCCGTCTGAGGTGAACCCGAACCTCGCCTTCATCATTTCCCAGTTCCCCGAAGAGTGGATGTTCCTCGCGAAGAGGCCGTCGACCATGGCGCGTTGGCGTCCGTCTGCGTCCGTCTGCGGCAAACGTCGGTCGACTGAACTGTTTTCAGAACGCGGTCTCAATGCGCCAGGGTCGAAGACCGCCGAGGTCGAACGGAAACAGATTAGGACATTCGGAAGACGAAGGGTTGCGTTTTCTTGGAAGGAATGAGGAGAACCTATAGGGTCTATGGACCTATGGATGTTGAATATGGCATGATTTATATGTGGCCACTCTTTAAGGTCAGAATAACATGATCCTGGTCAGAACATCCGCGTTTTGGAGGTGACTCGGACTCACCGCCCAGCCGAACGCGTCGCTCCTTCCGGTCCTTCCGGTCCGCCAGGCTCTTCCATGAAGGTCTCATCGAACAGCCGAACGTCCGGGGTCCTATAGGAGCTGTCTTCATCTTCAGCTGTCCGAAAAGCGGATCTGGGAAGAATGGCCATGATGGGCCAACCAAAAACCCACAACAGACTGACGACCTGGAGACCCAAAGAGTCAGGGTGGGTTTCTCGGATTGGACGGTGGGAAGAATGGCCTGATTAGTCTGTTTCAGATGTGTTCGGTGGTCGATGGGGGCAAGGAATTCCAGCTCCAACAGTTCCATGGAGTGGGGTGCTGAACTTGGAGGAGGTCGGGGGTGCCCCCCATAACATGATCCACTTAGTGGATGGGTCAGGTCAGGTCAGGTCTAAAAATCCACTCAACAAGAGGGCGAAGAAGGGTTAACCTTGGGGGGTGTCCTATTACCTGTAACAGTTGGTACACAATTCTTCGACATTTTAGAGAAAGGCCTGGAACCAGGCCCCATCATCATCCACTGGGCCCAGGGAATAGGAGCTACCCAAGGTTATGGTGCTTAGTTCTTTTAGATGAGGTGCATATTCCTGTTATTCGGCTGCTAGGTCTGAACAATAGAAAGACACCTCCACACGCGTACAAACATAAAACACGTTATTACGTACACGGTATAAGAGGGTCAAGAAGGGAAAGCCAAGATTATGCTCCTCTACTATAGTATCGAGTTCTGGCAGTTTCTATGGTCTATTTTTGGGATGTTTGTGGTATATCTCACAGGCCAGGATTTCAATATGACAGACTCCTTCTCAGTTTCTATATAGCGCACACACAGACGCAAAGCCATCCAATCAGTGCCCATGAACCCCCACAAAACCTCTCCCTCCCCCTTTCATCGAACTCGTCGCACGCACGAGCTAGCGTCGAACGCGTCGTCCTATGGCGTCGAACGCGTCGAACGCGTCGACGTGGGCGGCTTGCCAGCGCCCAGCGTGGCCGAGTCCCACGAACTCTACAAGAGCTTCATGAAGCGAAAGTTGAGGGATGGACTCGTCCTGGAGGCCTGGAACAGCGCACGGACAGCGCACGACATGTCCCGACCACCGAAACCGAACCCGAGACGCCCGGAAAGTTCGGAGGGAGGCCGACCTGAGGGTGGGGTTGGTGAACAGAGGTGAACATCTGCAAAAGTTGGACCAGGTTTGTAATGATTTGATATGATTTGTATGTCTTTTTGGAGGTGTTTGCGGTTTGTTCTTTTTAGTTGGATCCTTTTTGGGAGGTGGCGTTCATGTGCCCGCCACTTGGAGGCTGTTGCAGTGATATGAATGAACACGGCAGAACTCATGGTGCAATTACAAAAGTCTTGCAGAGCAGTTGTGATCCTCCAAAAAAGCCACGTTGCGTTGATGTGCCTGGCCACAGTGTCTATACACGGCGAGGCGGTAACAAAACTGCGAAGGAAGATTGGGCCGACTCAAGTCTGTCATCAAAGAGCTCGTAAAAGAGTGCTACTTAGTGATACGTACATTGTATGCAGTGAAGCCATAGTTTGAGAACTGACATCAGCGGTTTAGCGGTCATCTTTACAAATTTGATGATCCATGAAGGAAATGGAGAAAGCCTCCAAGCAACCCGCCAAGCGGCGGCGTTGCAGGCAGTAATATTATTCTTGAAGCGAGTCGACAATGCATCGCCTTTTCTTAAGTGTATTGGGCGGGGAAAATGGAAAACACTGCCAAGCGGAACTCGCGGTTGAGGTCCGTCGGGGGAACACTGCCAGCCAGAGATCGCGGTTGAGGTCCGGCGGGGAACACTGCCATCCTGCACTTGCGGTTGATGTCCAGCGGGGAACCATCCAGAGCTGGCGGTTGAGGACGACATGGAGGCGCAGGAGGAGGAGGAAGGCAGCTGACATAAAATCTAACAACCCTCACCTGACATGTCGGGAAAACATGCAATACAGAACGACCGCTAAAGAATACTACAACAAACTCCCAAGAATCACGACTCTAGCCTGACGACCCGTCATGCCCGCGGTAACAGTTCCGCCTTTTTGATCTGTCGTCTCCTGCACATGCGACAGTCTAATTATGCACAATCCTCCCTTGATTCGCGAATAGGCAACAGCATCTCTTCCTGACCAAGCAGATCTTCAAACATGTCATCCCTTGTCATACTTCTGCTTCAGCCTTTCGTAGTCGCAGGCGTCCGACTTCACAAAAAAAGATTCCCGCTGCGTTCTTGCCACGTTTGTCGGCACCAAAGCACCTTGGCTAGTCGAACAAAATAAATGCTAGTTCCTCACGCAACCCTTCACGTCTTCGACCTTGGCATCCAAATTCAAATGCAGCCATAGCCAGATCGGTGGGTAGCACTTGCTGTGCACCAGGACCCAGTAGTAACCTTCGAGCAATTGTGACATATGCATACATGAAAATAATGAATGACACTATTGAAAAATGAAAAGTTTGAATTTGCATGAAATTGTATGAATTATGCATATGTTATCCTCCTGCACCATCCTGCGCCAAACAACAATCGGTGTACGATGGCGGATGTGGGCCTTGGAATCATTTGTTCCATTGGGATCCACATGGACCCACATAGGTCAGGGGGGGTGAAAAAATCCAAACAATGTATTGGGGGGGGCGCACAGTCCACCTATCAATACTTTCCCTGGTGGGCAGGGATCATACATCCTTTCTCAGTGCGAGTTTGTGCCTGGTGCTGCCATGGCTGTAGTGTCAAAGGGCGCAATTGCAGTTGGACCGGAAAACTCTCCGCCACAAACATGGACTCCGTGTAAGTGTAACGGGCACCGAGGGAACCTCGGCAGATAGAATGTGTGTTTATGCCAGAGGTCAGAATATATGCCAGACAAAATGGTGATTTGATGCGGGAGGCGCAATCAACAAAGCATCAGTTCCATCATTCTCCGAAGAATCCTTTTTGCAAGACTTGCCAGCGTGCAAGAATGTTGGCTCCCCAAGCGAGATCAAAGGGTGGTCAAGCTCGTGTTCCAGCCAAGCTGTTTGAGGATCACATCATCGCTGATCATGTTGTTGTGAAGGCCAACATTGAGGAAGGGCACAAAGGGGAAAGGGTTGCTTTCGCGGTCAAGGATTTGCACACCCAGTTCAGGTGCATCTATCCCGCACAAACCAAGTGTTCCGTTGAAATCGTCACTGCCTTGCAGCACTTCGTAGGACCGCAGGACAGCGTGGAGACCATCGAGAGAGCTGATTGCTGCCATCAAAGAGTTACAGGGTATCGTCACCAGACCTCCATTGAACACGTGGATTCTTCAAAATATAGTCTCGAGGGAACGCTTCGTTTTGGCATCTTGATGTTATCTTTGGAAGTGCTCTTGCTGCGACTTGCCTTTTGATGTGCAGATTTCGTGGCAGCACAGTACTTTGTGAACCTTGAAGTGCAGATTCTGTGGACCTTGATCATCACCACCACCACCTCCCTCTGGAACCCAGTGCGTCTAGATCTCTGGACCTTCTGCTTCTACACTTCTAGACCTTTAGACACACTGCTTGGGGTCTCTTACCGGGCTATATTCTGGGATGGTGTGTGTGGCCCTGTGTGTGCAAGCCAAGCTGCAGCTCTCTATACTGTTCGGTGATCATCACGGGAACGATGACCTGATACTCATTCACCTGGAGTTGCGAGGTTGCAGATCGGACTCTGACCTCCTCTCGGTTCAGCTTTGGCATATCAGTGACGCACTTGGGAATGGAGGGTCCCATGGAAGTCGTGAGCGACGCTGACTGAATGCAAAGATCGACTGATGCCCGTGAATCCTCCCAGGGAGAGCCCCTGTGGGAAAACACGAATAGAAGAAACTAATTCGAAGTGTGTTTGATTCCTTTGTTGACTCGATAATTTAGATCCAGTATTCAGTATACTTTAGACCAAAAGCGACAACAATGAAAAAACACAAAAACAAGCAAAAACATAAAAGACAACTGGTTTCGTGCCGACTCTGGTTCTCGATGCATTTTGGTACAATTGTTCCTGATGTTTTTGGCGAAAAGAACCTGTCCAATGCGTCCCCTCTGCCAACGGGTGGAATCTGCGCCATTTTTCTGCGCTTCTGCGGTGATTTTTTTGGCCAGGTGAGATTATGGGCGGCCATGCGGACGCAGACGGTGGCGAAAACCGTGGTCGGAGCATTGCAATACGCGTAGGGTGGCGCAGAAATGGTGCCATGGGTATGGGGTGGAGATTGGATCAGATTTTGTGATGTGTTTTATTTTTTTCCGGGGCAACTGGTTTTGGTCAGGTTTGTCTACCATTGACAACTTGACAAATTACCCCAGTACAAATGGGTGCAATCGTTCAAAGGTTGAAGAGACAAGAGGGGCTAATTTGGTCCTGCACTGACATCCTGTTTGTCCACAGCATCACAACTGCACTGCGATTTGAGAAACCGGTTCAGTGTCAGTCCGATTGACAATGTTGGACGCCCCATTTGTATGTTGGAACCTTTGTACCAAAACCACAAAAAAATCTGCAAATGTTGCCTTTCTTCACCTACGCAGCCCAGCCGAGTACGGACCTTAGCGTCGCGCAGTGCCTCAGGCGCGCGTTAGCGTCGCTGCCAAAGCCGGGGAGCATAGGGCTGGGATAGGGAATTGGGGTTCAAAAGGAAGGACTTAACCATAGAATCGACGGAGACCAAAGTGCAATGCTTGGAACCTCCTACAGATTGCGAAAATAGATGCAACAGATTGTGACATAATACCCCGAGATATCCAGCATGTCTGTTTTGGTGCGGGTTCGAGACTGTCATGATCCTTGTCGAGGTAAAGAAGTCCCCATCACTGGACAGTTTTGACCCCCAAATGAATTAAACTAGATTCTTTGAGACACGTGTAGTTGTTGGGCGAGTTAGTTGTTGTTGGGTTTTCTCCAACCTATTGTAGATGTGTGGTGAATCCTGCACGCGACGTACTGCATGAACCTCCACAAATATTCATTCATATATGCATGCCTTTTGTCGAAGATACATGGGCTCGTCATGGTTTCAAAAAGTGTGGACATGTGTGGACGAAGTTACCTCTTGCTTTTTGTTTGCATGTACAAAACCATCCTTGACCCTGAGTTGTACTCCGTCATAGATGTCATCAATGCTTCTTCTCTATCAATGCTTCTGAATGAATTCTACCCAGCTAGACTTCAAAGGCACGTCGGATCCATTTTCGGGTTGGAAAGATGTGTGAGGTTAGTTCTGACACATCTCTCTCAGGATGAAGCAGTACTACGCGCAATTTCCCGAAAAGCGCAATCCAGAGGCGCAGGGCTGGTGGGGTGAGGCAAATATGAAACTTTAGTAGGCTGGGCTGACTGGGTAGTTGGGTAATGTTGGGCAAGAGGCTGTGACTGATGTACAAACAGAAAGTGCTTTGGTGCTGCTATATGGTGCTATCCATTTATGGTTTGGTCGTGTTTGGTCCTGCATGGGATGGATGTGTGAAAGCTTCAGGTTATGTACAACTACTGTTGAAAGACTCGAAGGGGCAGACTGAACACCAGCTTGGAAAAGCTGTTTGTGCGAGGTGAGTCCCACCGATTGCAGTCCAAAGATGAAGCCACCCAAATGAGAAGCCTGAAGAACATCTCAAGCTAAACACATCTTGGGAACGTGAGTCTTCCTGAAAACCAAGTGGACCACCAAGTCAAGACGGAAAAGACAGGGGATACCCAAGCTGCTATACAATGTGTTTATGTGTTTCTTCCTGAGGCTTGGACGGGTTTTGTGATTCTCCCAAGGTTTTGAGGATCGGGGATACCAGGGCCCAGCAGGCCGCAAGCTGGCTCGAGCTTGCACAGGAACATCGGCCCAAGCGGCCAAGGCCACGCGTGCACAAGCGGCTGTAGGTGGACCGGACCTCGGTCGTCCGCTAGTCGTCGGTCGTATGCATGCGGTGCATTGGTCAGTCGGGGAAGAAACGAGGTGTCCTGGTTTCCCTTAACCACGGGCATATATACCTAAGCTTTTCGAACTTCCCATCATTACCAGTAACAGATGATCATGTAATGGGACAGAGGCCTGTTATATACTGAACAATGTGTTTTTTCCGAACAGGTTGGGGTCTATTTCATGTATACAGGCCTTTCTCTATGTGGACCGAGAAAGACCTTGGTAGGTCCACCCAGGTCTCCTGGGCTTGGACCCACAGCCACGGTCTTCGGCGGTCAGGATCACTCTGAGTTGATCCTGGCGCATCAATCCTTCGGCCAGGGCCTTTGAGATCTGGGACAGGTTCACCAAGCTGTGCAAGCAGCATAGCATGGGGTTAGCCATCTCCAAGCTATACGTAAAATTACGGCTGGTAATTACGGCTGGCAAGCACTGTTTTCTTAATAAAGTTCAGCCGTACTGACATGAGTGGAAACTTGCTAGATACTTAAAAACAGGGAGACTCTGCATCCATGTGAAATGTTTGTGTCAAAGTACACATGATTTAGATGTGTGGGAAGAAATGTCAGAACTGCCCGACAGCCTCCTGTCTCTTGTTGGTGCCCAGTTTCCAGCTATTGCTGAGATGCCACACCTATCCATGCTTGTTAGTCGGGTATGTCCCATGGCCACGTAACAGTTGGTAAAGGACTAACACTGCTTTTGAGCAACGCCTTTACATGATCATCCGTTACTGGTAAATATATCCAACTTGTTAGCATTCTAGGTCACACCAAGCGCCACAGCCAGCATGGCCTCATGCCCTGGTTCGTATCACTACCTTTTGGGAAAAGTTGTAAGAGACTTACTTTCAGGACCGAAACGCCGCGTGCTGTAGGTGCTCTTCGATGTCAAATAGATTCAAACAGCAGAATTCTGGAGCTCCTGTGGTTTACCTCCTGAGGTCCTGTGTCGAGAAAACCTCGAACGAAAGGGTTCCATGGCCCTAGGGATCCAGTCGTACCGAACCTCAGGTTCGGTACGACTCGAGTCTCCAAGCCTACCATAACAGTGTCGAACACATCACCTTCTCAGCGGGCATGTGTTTCCCTAGGGTCGATCATATTGAACTCCAGGACGCATACATCGTTATGGGAATTGAAGAACAAACCATCATCCAAAGTTGGTGCACGAACAGTCGGATTTGTATGAAAATAGGGCCCAACTCCCCTAAACCAAGCACCCAGCCAGTGCCAGGGAGCTTTTCCTCTTAAAGTAACGGAAGAAGCGTCAGGCTGTTGCAGCGCTGAGGAATGAAAGCACCTGAGGGCAGCCCCGAGAACGATGAAGCGGTCAGGCTGTTGCTTTCCAGGCGGATTTGGGCGTCGGGGAAGAGTTCTGGGATAGGAGGAGACAGATATCGGGGAAAAGAGCGGATGAGATAGGATAGGAGGTTCCCAAATTCGAGAACATTGGTCGTATACATTATATGATATATTAATATGCAACTATTTAGTATTATGCTGTTGACACACACAATGATTTTAAGCTTCCTTTTACCATAGAGCTCTGGGGTATATAATAGAGCTTTGTTTCCATGCTATGCTCCCATGTCGAACGAACATGTCAACTGTAACTGGATGCATCAAATTTGATGAGAACGATACACATAATCGAAAGCAAACACCCAATGCCCAAAGGTGTTTAGCGCATCTTCTAACCCCAGAGTCCGAACCACCCATTCCCTAGCCTTCAAAGTTCATCTTAAAGTGGTTGAGTTGGTTTATTGTAGTGTAAAATCCTTAGTAAAGCATGCAAAACCATGGTTCTTCAGTAAAGGCCATTGAATCAATGGTGGTTTGAATCGTAGAGCATTTGCAGATGAATCATTTTCCAGACTCTATAGTGAGCTCAAAACTCTATGGAAGCTCCGGCATGTCACGACATGGCATGAAGCAATGATCCGGGTTTGGTCTGACCAGGACATCACGCAAAAAGTTCTATCGACTTCACTTAGGGTTCTATCAAACACTATCAAACGGTAAACTCTTTTCACAAATCCTCTCACTTGACCAATTGCCATTCATGTTCAATCATTTGATCCTTCTGCCTTTGCACATTTCTTGCCCTGCCAGGCATGCCAATGACCCAGTTTTCCTAGTCTTTGACCTTACTCCTGCAACTTCAGAAGATGTTTGGTACATGGTGGAGGCACAGCACGGGGAAAGGGCCACACGTGGCACTCATTTGACCTCTTCGTGCAACTTGTGTAAAGCCTTTTGGACCCTCCGCTTCTTCTGGAAAGAACAGAGCTTTATACACGAGAAGAGGCAGATGATGTGCTGGGCACTGGCAAGGCTTTAGACCAACAATCTGTTGTTCGCCTTGAGAGGGTGCCGCTGATGTTTGTTGGAAGTGCATCTATTTTGCTGCGAGATCACCGGATCACTGAACATGCGAGGAGCCAATCGGGGTCCTGAAGTGGCTGGCACAAAGAACCCATCGAAATGGTTAACCTCTCTACAGGTAACCTCTGCAGGTTACCCTCTATAGGTTACCCTCTACAGGTAACCTCTACAGGTTACCCTCTATTAGCTGGATTCCAAATGGCTAACCTCTACAGGTGTCGCTTGGTCGCTCGGTGTCTTTTTGTGTACTCCGCCCCGCTGCGTCGTGGTCGATGGTCCTGACGGGTTCCCCCCCGCAAGCTACCCTTGGCAGCAGGTGGTCGAGCCTACTGTAGCCGACAGAGCTTTCATCCAAAGCAACTGACTATAGCAAGTGAATTGATGTTGAGGCGCGATCAAAGGAGCACTTCGCATATGGCCAGGCGTTCCTCACCCGAAGAGGTGGATACCAACTTGGAGCCTTCAGCTACGCCAGCGTGAAGTGCAGGTGCGTACAGGGCCTTCCACTGGGGTAGCTGGCTTTTGAAGCCCGGAGAATTCGACATAAATTCCACGAGCGGATTGGGGATGAATAGCTAGAATTGGTGAACTACTTAAGGCATTGAACGTGTTTTTAGCGCATTCACCTTGCTCTTCCCTATCCAGAGGAGCAGCAATTTCCGAGCGCTACAGGGGCAATGTTTGACATTGGCCTCCTCTAAAACGTACCACCAGCACAAAAAAAGGAAGTTTGGACAATGGTGGATTTTACTTGTTCAATTTGCTCAAGAAAAAAGGTAACATACTTTCACATGCAATGCGCGTTTATAGTGTGTTGTTTTAACATGCATGTCCACCGCATGCTGCCGACCTCGCTGCCGACTCTGCTGTCGCTGGGTTCTTCGCCCCAAAGCGACTTCCGCACAGGTGGGATTCAGCTTTGGGAGACCTGTCAGTGCTGGAGGCGACCTGTCTGCGACCGGGGGAGGAGTCGAAGATCAGAAACAAATCCCATCCACATGCAGGTGACGGTGTTTTGATTTTTGTATGTGTATTATTTAGTATTATTAAGAATCCATTTGGAGACATTCAGGGGCTGTTTGGATGGGTTTGTTTTGGGTTTCGTGAAGGGCTTAAGATGTGTCCAAATTTTGCGGGTGATGAAAGAAGCATGGGGTGCTGCTAGTCGTATTGCCACATGAGTCACTAGGCAGGGTACAAAGAGGAGTTCATGCCGCAACGAGCGAACCGGGGAGATCTACATGGGCGAGCCCATAGGTTTAGCTTCGCCCGCAGGAGGGACAGTCTTCCAAATCTCCCAAATATGTTACCATATGAGGATGTCTCCAAGAACTTGACAGGTGTGGCTGTGTTGTATCCTGGTTTGCTTTATATCAGCTTGGGAAATGATCAGTGCCTGCTGGTTTGTTGTTTGGCCCTGTTTGGCTTCCTCTTGCATCAGGTCCTGCCCAGGAAGTACCCGCTGCGGCTAGGCGCGGGTGTTCTGCGAGTTCAGGACGTGAAAAAAGGGGCTACTATAGATGTTGCATAGCATATGGCGTCATCCGACACTGCTGCATATTCCTTTTGGCTTTGCAGCTGTACTTGTATTGTGCATAAGCAGATGGCCAACATATTCATGTGTGTGTTCCCCCTCACCCTTTTCACCTCCACTCAGCACCAACACTGAAGCCATTGGCAACCTGGACCCCTTGTCAACACCGATCTACTTAGAGGCATGAGATGTCGATGTCATGAGTCATTTCCCCGGCTAAGCTCTGCGCCGTTCCGAAGCTAAAACGACCCACGGCCGTCTACCCCGTGGCGAGGCCAGGGTGAGTACAAGACCCAGGGTAAGGTGCGCCGTCGGACGGCCTCGCGCCGACCACTTCGAGCGAGCGTGGGAGCTGTCGGACCATGCCTGTCATGGGACGTACGGCAAGGAAGGACAGAGAAGTATCATCATACAAACCCCACTGCTGCGAGTCTAGAAACTCCCATTTAAAAACAGTGCAAAAAAAAATGGAACTCTGCTTGCATCTAAACAAATGAAACTATGTAATGAGAGAAACTCCATGCAATTTATTTTCTTATTTGTGCAGACTTGGGGCGTATCCTGTTTCCTTCTCCAGGCATGCAATCAGCTGAATGCGATTCGCTTTGCCTCGGGGCACTACATCCAGGTGCGCTGGGTTTTTCTCGACAAAAAACCGGAGGACTCTTCATAATAATGTAGACTCTTGATGAATAATCCCTCCAGGACGCTCATGAAGAGGTGTTTGAATTGACATGGGGGTGTTATTTATCAAGATATTACCCTAATTCCCTGGACAGGGCCATGTGGAAGGTCCTTAGACTTAAGATGAGTGTGTACAAATGCCCTGAGGGAGTCACTTTGGGGGTCTCCCTATTCCAAATACAGACACCCACATGGCGTCGATCTTCCTACTATCCTGAGCCGCTCGGACTGGGACGCACCGCGAAGCGGTGAAACGGTGAGGCCTTGGATTGCAACATGGGCACCTTCAAGGGAGAAGGCTTCAAGGCGCAGCGGACGGATGGCATGATGCGCCCACGCCACAGAGAGCCACGGAGGGGGAGTCACGCCACACGGACGTCCTTTGATGTATCTCACTTTAATAGACTTTGATGGATCTAAAGATCTACAGGAGCTGGATTGATGTCCAACCGGGTTCAGCACTTTCTGAAAAAGTCATGTCTCATCATCATGATTCATCGTTTATAATTTTCACATGAAGTAGAAATGAATGGAATCTAAACATGTGAGCGTTCAGAAAAGAACTCATCAATGGACCACCCATGCTCAGGCAATGCATAGGATGTTTGTTGAACGTTCTACCTTGCAGTTGTTTCAGCGAAGGGCCCAACCAGTTTATCAGGAGGCTTTGTTGATTCTCAAGGCGGGTAACAAGAGAGAGATAAAAAGCCCTGGCAGATCCTGGAAGCTTGGCAGAGATAAAGAAAGATGTAATAGCCTCTGTGGAATCAAACAGGGTAAACAGAACTCATGCTTTTTCCACCTGTTAGTACATGGTATCATGTTCAAGTCCTGCTTCTGTTCATCCAATTGGTGTAGCTCAAAATTCAAGGCATCAGACGACCAAATCGATTTAGGCCCACCAAGCGACCCAAAGCCTTGGGCTGTTCATTTGCTGTTTCAAGAATCTGTCCACCTGGAGAGATCCCGGAAAACATGTTTGGGACCTATGGTTGTGGGCCATCATTGCGAGACCGGCCAGTTGACCACAGAGAGAATGAACAGACTACAGGGGAGGTCAACCTGGCTCCGGGTAGGTTCCCTATGTCCTACGGCTGTTTATGCCTTTGGACAAGAAGAACCGCCTGAGCCTCAGCGTCCTGCAGCGTCCTAGCCCGGGAGAGTGATGTCAGCGGTGAGGAAGCTGTTGTAGCTGGGAGGGGAATGCTGATTCTGGCTGCAGCACAGATACCACATGCAGCGCCACATGCCATTTCGTCCTGAAAAGATCCAAGTCTGGTGATCCCTGCCCCTCGGATTTGATATGATCGAAGTGCACAAAGAGCCCAATCCAGATCCTATGGACATAGGATGAAACCCACATGATCAGATTCCACCCCACCCCTCCAGGAGTCCTGGGAGTTTGGAAATTCTGAGTTCACCGCAAAGGATAGCGCGAGTTTGGTTTGTCTTGATAGGTAAGAAAAAAAAGGACGGCTCCAGGATTCTTCAAAGGGCACTGTACATATTATTCTTGCTCTCCCACAACGATTTCGCCCCAAAAGCGCTTTTGACCGCCCAAAAGCACTTCAGCGCCGTGGATTCCAAACGAAACCGACCGGGGCGCGTGATGGGTTGAACGGGGTTCGTTCACCGGAGACACCGGAGCTCAGGCGTCGCCACGCAGTGCCGCTTCTTGGGCTTTCGGGAGCACATCTACACCGCCCGCGAAGGGACGGCGGCTTGGTGGGCGAAAGACAGAGGGGTGTTCGGCAGCTTGTTCGGTGCGGGGGGTAAGATGATCTGACAATTCAACAAAAAGGGCACCAAGATGTGTGGTTTTTAAATCTCGAGTTGATTCTTAATGGTTTGAAAGTTTTACCAGATGTTGCAACATATGGATGAAGCACTTCGCATCCTCCCAACACATCCCAAAATGTTCACTCATGTTCACTCTACAGTAATAGGACTCATCATCATCAAAATTATATTCATATCATATCCTCTCTCTCGGCTGCCACCCCGAAAACCCATCAGATAAAAGCACCCCCTCTCCAGCCGCCCTCCGCCGCAGCTTCCACCGCAGCTTCGCGGCCGCGCCATGCCGCCGCCGCCCGGACGAGGTCGGGAAGTGCCACGCGGCGGCGGAGTGGACCTTCGGGACCATCTACCAACGCTTCCTGAGCGGCGCGGAGCGCCCAGAGTGCTCAGGGGGCACGCAGGAGGAGGAGGAAGGGGAGGAAGGGGTGTCACGCGAGGAGGAGGAGGAGGAGGAGGAGGGGGAGGAGGAGGAGGAGGGGGAGGGTATCACAGGAGGAGGAGGGTTGGGTGCGAAATGAATTAATTTAGTTTTGTGGGTGGGAGGCAGTGAGATGGAGTGGACGGGTTGCATAAAGAATGTTGCTTGGCACCCAAGGCTCATCTATGATTAGTCTTACTCAAGGGGTAGAGATGTTGTTCACAGTTGTTCACTTGTTTTGCTCACAAGCTTTCTTTGTTTGGAAGGGTTCGGTCACGTCTGGTCCTTTGCCCAACATGCCTATAGTCCTATAGTGCCAACTTGCTCTCCTTGCGCCGCTCTCCGAGCGTCCGTTTGAGGCATGGGCACTCGAATGCACTACGGCCATCCCGATTTTGTCGATGGATTTTGGGCCAGAAACCGTGGAGGAATGAGCCATCCCCGCCATGCTTTCTGCGCACGACTTTGTGGGCGGGCTCGGGAGGGTAAACGCAGCACAGCAGTGTGTTGTTAGCCAAGTGCTGCAAAGAAGATTCCTACTGCTGGTGAAGGAAATTCGCAGCTTCAAACCCAAGGCACGCAGGTTGGAACAAGTGTAATATTAACAAGATTGCATTATCTTGTGAGCGCCTGAATGCCATAAAGAATGTTATCCCCCTTCTTCCAGGTGAAGGATATCTTATTCATATCCTATACTGCCAGAAGGACTCCCTCACCACACCTCCCATTCCCCGATGTCGTAAGTATAGTCAAGGCGGGAAGCCTTGTTTCTTCCAAAATGGAAAACTGTGAGTGTCCATGAAGATGTCAACCTTACTCGCCCACTTCATGGGCCAGGTAAAGGCTCTCCTGTCGTGAACCTTAGTGAGGACATTTTTGCAGGCAGGGTGGGTGACAGACGGTCGCTGGATGTGGTATTGACGAGTGTACGCAGGTGCCAAGGGCCGTTGTTGAATGAGAGCAGTAGATATTGGGATCCTTTTTTGGTGGCACTTTCAGCGTTGCGTCGCACCAGCCGTGTGCAGGAGGTTTCCACTGGCTCAAGCATGTCTTTTTGCAGATGTCAAGTATGTTCGACTATAGTATAGCATGCACCTTGACGCCAGATCTCCACGATCTCCCACGATCTCCAACTCCAATCATGACCCTCCCCCCTTGGCCCTGCGTGGAGGTTACAACGTCCACATGCGTGAGGAAGCGTCACCGCACGTGGACGCCCTTGAATTCGAGAAAGGCAGAGAGGCCGAAGCTCCGCTGCGCCGGTCATGTGGTCGTTTGACTCGGTTTTGGGTGGCAGAAGTCGTGAGCTGACGAAAAGCCTTGATGACTTGGTGACTTGGTGTTGGTGACCACGAGCAGAATTGTTTTGTATAGACGACTTTTTGCACAAAAGTGCGACCCACTGTAGCCTATACTGTAGCTATACCTCACTTCAATGTAAGTGTTCAAATTAAAGACCTTCATTACGCAGGTTCCACCTATACTGTTATCTATACTGTAGTTATACCTCACTTGGTGGTGGCTTCTAGAATCCACCAAGTCATTTCTGCTAATGGACCGCGTATGTCCCAGTCTTTCTGCAGGCAGCGTTCAACGCAGCGTATGGACCTTGGTGAGCGGCGAAAGACAGATCTCGGTCAACGGAGAGCGATTCCAATGGTTCGGGTAGAGGCTCCTTTTTTGGAGGTTCAACAAAAACACACGGTCAATATGGCTGATTCCGTTCAATCGCAGGGCTTTCTCTTGCAAGTGGATTGTCCTTATTCCTCTTCTTCCTACGTTAGAAAGACTCTTGAATCGTGAAGCACAAATGAATGTTGCAAAGTCACGATTCTATTCAATTTTTGACCTGACACCTGCAAAAAGTCAACTTGAATAACTAAACTACACATGATATGGTTCAGAGCTTCGCCGACCACTCGTCTCCGAAGCGGCCCAAGACCGACCCGAGGTCCGCCTTCTTCGCGAAGATCTCCGGCGGAAGCGTCGGGATCCTCCGGTCAAGAGACAACCATTTGCTCTGTGAAAGGCGCGGCGCAGTGGCGAGTGGGTGGAGACGGATGGGTTGTTTGGTTGGCTGGAAGGCAGGTGCTCTTGTTTCATGAGGTCAGAAAGAGCAAATCAATTTGGAGGGGTTATTGGATATGCGGGAAAGCTGCAGGCCTTGATTTAAAGAAGAGATAGTCATACGTAGAGCAAATATTGAGCAGGAAGATGTGTGAAGGCGTGTTGGAACAGAACACTACTAGTTTGAATGGACGTGGACTCTGTTTGGAGGACAATTGTATATATAAGCTGGGAATGGGTGGAAATTATCACCTCACCTCACCTCACCAAGTTGAGCCTCAAAGAATTACACAGACTTTGTGTGTTAAATATGTTCTATATTAATGCTTGATACAACTAAGATGTATATGTAATGTATATGTGGTATATTCACAACCCTGTGACTGAATGTCTTGACCACGTCACGCTATATATGGTATACCAACCCAACCTCATCCTGAACCTCCAGATGTGACCGAGCCCTTCTTTCGATCACTCTCTCCAGCACCAGCTGAAGCCGCAGCTGCGTACAGCCTAGCTGCAGCTTTGCGCCTTTGCTCCTGGCAGGATTGGAATTCTGCACTCGTTGTCGTTTTACTTCACCTCCGTTGCGTTCTATGCCGGCATCCCAGAACGTCCTCCCTCGTTCGGCGCAACATAGCTTAGTGAGGCTGCGCTGAGTGAGCGCTTATGGCTTGGCAGTGCCAATTGCATGGTTCGACTGGGATTTTGGATCTGTTTTGGGCAAAAGTATTTGCTTTTGTGATGTATACTTGACGGCCATCGAAGAGGCTGTGATATCTTGTTCCAGACCATTTTGTGATGATCTATCACTTACGCCCCGAATATCCTATGCTACAAAGAGGTTTCCGTTGCACTTCATCCAACTCCCTGCTCCTTGGCCATGCCCATTCTCGGTGGCTCCGAGGTGAGCAACTTGTTGATTGACATTTCGATCACTCTTTATGCCGCAGCCTCGGTCCTTCCGCTTTGTGTTTTTTTTTTTTTTTTCGATCGGCGGATGTGTTGAGATACGTTTTGTGTATGACTCCCAAGAGCTCCGTTTGAGGTAATCTATGGCCTATAGTCACCAACAAACCACCAAATTAAAGGGCATATTGTCGCATACATGGAGGGCTTGGGAGTGGCAATGCTTTTCTGAGATCAGTGAAGATTCTGGGTCCCAAGAGAGCTCCTGCAGCAGTGATTGCCAGCGATTGCGAGGGCATTCAATGCTAAGATGCATAAGCAAATCCTGCGTGCAGCTGCCACTACTAGTATCACTTATAAAAGCGTGTGAGGTTGCGAATGATGGTGTTTACAGTACCCGCTGGTTCCACGCCGGCACAGGATCTTCCATGCGTTTGAGCTTATGAGTTAAGATTGATTCTACGTGCACCGAGTGCTCGATGCCTAGACACAGTGCCCCACCTATCTTCAACCAGAGTTCGCCTTGACTTCAACCCGAACTGCCGGCCGCCGAGGTCACGCTTTTCATCGTCTTCACTCTGGCGCGGGGGCTCGGCATTTGGACGCCGATTGGCTTCACCAGTTGACATGTGAAGTGATAGCTCGGTACATCCCACATTTTGTTCAGTGCCAAGCCGAGCTCTTGGATACCTGTTCAGCGGTTGATGAATCAATGCCGCTGTTCGAAGTCTTTCAAACAGTTCAGCAAGATTCAGCAAGTATTTGTTGGGTCTGTCTGTCCCATTACCATCATTACCTGTAACAGTCGGCACACAATTACCATTATGATTTTAGAGAGAGGCCTGGAACCTAATCATCATCCACTGTTACTGGTTATAGGATATACCCAAAAATATAGTTTCTAGACGTATTTCTGCATCGTAAAGCGGTCTCTCAGACTTGTTGAGGTTGGCACGAGGGTGTTCCGTGCCGACTGTGTGTTGTTGTTGTTGTTGTTGTTGTTGTTTCCCGTTATCGATGGCTTCCAAGTAGAGACGAGTCAAGAACTGTTTCATAACATTTGATGAGATGCTTCAATATATTTGCGAGGGCTCAGTCGAAATGAACGCAGAAGGGTGTAGAAAGCAAGAACTGGGCTCGGAAGATGATGGGAAGTTAATCTCAGGTGTTTGATATGAGTTTGCATTGGATCATTGTACAACAAAGTCCCAAGCAATGGAAACAAGAGCGATTTGACTGATGAGAAGCAAACTGAAATGAGTAGCAAACTGCAGAACCAAGAAATAGAATGAATTAGAGGCAGTACTAGAGGCTTATTACAAGCAATTTGATAGATGTTGGAAACCAACGGCTGACACTGTCATAGAGAAGCAAAACCTTGTATCACTATACCGATCAAGTCACCTGAGTGAGTGGTCGTAGCACCCGTTCCCATGGGTCGCCGCTGGGGATTGACCGCGTGCGAGGCCAATATCGACCTGACCAAGCTCTCGGCTTTGGGCTCTTCCTTTAGTTCCGCCACTTGGAAGCATCGCTGGGCACCACGCTGGTACGTAGTTTTTGGAGGATAGGCCCAAGAGGTTCCCCAGGTGAAAGATTAGTACGCCCCGTTACCAAGCAGCCATGGCAGATGCATCCGCGGCAAAACGAGGTCTTGATAAACAACTACAAGACGTAGAGGACAAGAGATCCCCAGATCACAAGAAGGCAAAGAAGGAAAAGAAAGACAAGAAAGAGAAGAAATCAAAGAAAGAAAGACGGCGTGAAGAAGCTGAGCATTGGAAAAGTCAAGCCAGCAACACTCCCCAACGTGCACATTCTGAAGAGTTGGATGCAGTCAAGAGCTCACCTGCCAGGAAAGAAACTATTCGAAAGTACTCCGAAGCAAGATCAACATCCTCCAGAACAAGTGCCACCATGGAAGTGCGATCCGGCGAAGAGAGACTCAAAGCAGCAGAGCAAGATATCGATCAACTTTGGCAAGATTCTAATGTGTTGTTCAGCGGCATGAAGCAGATGCAAAAGCAGCAAGCCTACCTGATGCAAAGAGACACGGCACAGGCAAGAAAAGAAGCCAACACCCAGGTTGTAGTCAGCAACTGGCCACCGCATGCACAAGAGGATGATAGAGACAGAATCATCGAATGGCTGATTTTTCAGGCACAGATCCCCGCCAGAGAGTACCTACACGCATCACACAAAACCCAACCAGATGCCATTTCACGAATTACAATCATGCACTTCCGCAGCGTATGGTCCACCAAGAAGTTCATAGAGTACGTCAAGAAGTTCGCTTCCGGCAAGTACCCACTACCCTTTTGGGAAGCAGACAACACAGTGCCACAAGATTCAACTGGCAGACCCTACCACCTCCAGATCAGACAGCAAATTTGCACACCAGATCGCATCCGCAGCATCCCTTTGAAAGCCTTTCTGCAATGCATCAACGACAACCCCAACTGCATCTACCACAATCAGACCCGCAATCTCTACAAGAACTGGTCCAGCCACGTCATAGCCAATGAAGAAGGGAATCTCCTCAAATGTCTCTTCAACGACGCGGATGGAACCGTGAAAATGTTGATCCGAGAAGATTTGTTCAACATGGTGGAGAACAGCATCGCAGCTTCATGGAAGACTGTCGTTGCCAGACCATCAGACGACGATTTTGCCAACAGAAAAGGAAAAGGCAAGGCTGGAAAAGGAGGCCCCGCTTCATCGACAACAAGCCACAGCGTTAAAGGCATCCAGGACTACCTCTACAACGTGCACCTGGTGAAGGTACGCCCCACACATGAAGAAGATGACGAAGAAGCCCTATAGGAGACAGTTGGCTGTCCCAACCAACCGTGGAAACACGGACATCGATACCAAATTGCTACTATGGAAAGAAAAGATTCGCAAAAAACACCGTGGAAACACGGACATCGTTACCAAGACGCTACCAATTCAAATACCTCAATGCAGACTTGGAAGAAGAAACGCTTTAGCCATGGCAAGAGTTTCACCAACCTTCTACCGTCAAGCGGTGGGCCGGGACAGCCGCGGGTTGTAACACACACCCAGCGGAGACGAAAAGACCCCACAAAGACAGCGCAAACAGAAAAACGTTGCTCTCATAAAAGAGGAATTCGTTCTATAGAAGCCATTGTCAGACGAAAGCAGAATCGAACGCAAAAACGGCGAATAAGTCGACAAAATTACCGGTTCTACAATAAACACGTGCTGTCTGCCCACTGTGGTGCGGCCAGGCCGGTGGGCTTACCAAAACTGGCTCAGGAAACCCCTAGCAACCAACCAGTGCTGAAAAACAAGCTTATCAAATTCAAAATTGAAGAGCGTCTCACAAGATTCCGTAAGTATCAATCTATACAACACAAACTACAAAACAAGCGCCAGACAGATCAGACTGAACTGGGTGCGCCCAATCACCCGCAGAACCCTACATTGAGCGCGTGGAACTACAATGCGCCCTTCAAAGTGGGGACAATCAACTGTCGTGGTTTGAAAGGCGACAGTGCACTAACCAAAAAAGCAAATCTTATCTCAGCAATGGAAAAACTCAATATTCACATTATCCTACTACAAGAAACCCACGTCAACACGAACTCTTTGGAGAAAGTCAATGGTTTCACGTTTCTATACTCGACAAGTATCACAGATGAGCAGAGGAAACGTGCAGATAATAAACGTGCGCAGACTGCGCAGCAGAAACGGGAAGGAAAAGGGAAAGGAAAAGGGAAAGAGCAGAACCAAGGTTGCAGACAAATTCCGGAAGATATTGAACACGGCGGTGTTGGCTTCTTGTTATCCCCCGTGGCAATAACAGCTTTGCGAGACTTTGAACAAATTGACGGTAGACTCATGACGCTGACACTTGATGCTCATGGTCCTGATATACACATTATCAACGCATATGCCCCCCAAAGTGGCTGTGATGCAACTATGAAAGAAGTATTTTACAATAAGCTCCGCATCTGCTTAGAAAATTTCCCTTCTTCACACCCCACCTTCATTATTGGCGATTTCAATGCACGTCTACATGCCAGGCTTCCAGATGAACATAGGTTTATTGGTCCACATGTCTTTGGCCGTGGGCTGACTTACCTGCAGCAGATGAACGATGCAACGTTCGAAAATCGCTCGATGTTTGTTGAATTTTGTATTGACAATGACCTTTGGGTAGCCAACTCATTCTTCCAGAAGCCGCCTAGCAGCCAAATCACCTTTAGAGAGGCAGGGGTTGACCATGCTCCGCCATGGACTCCCGAAAAATTTGCGCAGCTTGATTTCATCATCGCCCCGCAACGATGGAAAAATTGCGTCAAAGACGCTGCTTCCCAGAGCACGTTTTGTTTTGATTCCGATCACTATTTGGTAGTTGCCCGAATTGAGGTGAAACTCAAAATTCCCGAAGCTAGAAAGCGGCCAGTGCTTAAGTTTAGACAGCCAGACGGCGTTCAGTTGCAAATATATAATCGGCATGTTACGCAAAATTCTCTTAATCACAATGGTTTAACTATGAAGAACTTCATTTCCATAATTGCTCAAGCATCCCGCAGTGCTTTTAAATCCTGTTCCAGCTATGCAGCGTAGATGCTATATTTCACAACATACTTGGGCTTTGATTGAACAGAGACAAGCAGCTCACACGGAGTGCAACTCTCAGACCGTGAAAGACCTGACTCGTCGAATCAAGTGCGAAGCCCGAAAAGACAAACGAAAATTCCTTCTTGAAAGTCTCAAGGAATCGGTTGACTCACGCAGCCAATGGAAGGCGATCAAAAATTTGAAAAAGAAATCGACCCCAAATTTCACGAAGCTGAAAGATAAGGATGGGAATAGAGTAGGACCGCACAGGAGAGCGGAAGCAATAGCAGAATATTTGTCTGATGTGCAGTGGAAAGAGCCAGTGCTACCGCCGCCGCAGCCATTTCGCCGTGCCGTGATCGCAGATCCAGTACCATGCCCTACAGACAATATTCAACTGCATGAATTAAATAATGTAATCAAAAAGGCCAAAGCGCACAAAGCGCCTGGCCCAGACGAAACGGGAGCTGAACTGTTTAAGCTTCTGGATCAGACCAACCGAGACCTGTTGCTTGGGTTGCTAAACCATTGGTGGAGAACCGAGCAGATTCACGAGGAGCATTTAATGGCGCAAGTAGTGACCATATTCAAAAAAGGTAGTACCGAACAGATATCAAATTACAGGCCTATTAGTTTGTTGAACACCGTGTACAAGCTTTTTGCTGCTATTGTTCGAAAGAGGCTAGCAGACCATATTGACCCTTTCATTTCCGAATCACAGTTTGGCTTTCGACGTGATAGAAGTACTACTCAGGCCTTGTTTGTTGCGCGTCGATTACAAGACATTGGAGAGCAGACGGGCGATAGAGTTGTCATGCTTTTCCTGGATTGGGAGAAGGCGTTTGATAAGCTATGCCATTCACGTATGTTTGAAGCACTGATGAGACTGAACATCCCCGAAAAACTGCGAAATGTGATTGCTGCACTTTACAAAAAGCCTACTTTCTGCGTAAAGTATGATCAGCACACGTCCAACATCAAAGACCAGCAAGCAGGAATTAGACAAGGATGCCCGTTATCCCCTTATCTTTTTATTTTAGTGATGTCAGTTCTGTTCTCCGATATTCATTATGCAATCGACCGAGATATCATTCTGAGCCGTTTAGACCGTATAAACTTTTCGGAAATCTTGTACGCGGACGACACGCTGCTAGTCTCCAAAGACACATCAGGTATGAACAGACTTTTGCACGCAATTGAACTTGAGTCTTCTTATTATGGCTTAAAACTCAACCAGGATAAATGTGCTGTGTTATCACTGAACGGCAACAGCCATGTTCGCTTCAGAGATGGATCCTTAGTGCCGCACGTAGATGAAGTTACCTACCTTGGTGGAACTTTGACCTCACAAGTCTCAGTTGCTCGTGAGATTTCCAGCAGAATTTCATCCACAATGGCTACTTGGAAAAGTATGGATATCTTTTGGAGACATGCTCAATGCTCCGTTAGAAATAGGCTGCAAGTTTTCAACTCTGTTATCAAAAGTAAACTACTTTATGGGCTAGAGACTTTGGAAATCCCAAGTGCGCAGATGTCGCGCCTGGAAGCGTTTCATTTGAAAGGTTTGAGAAAAATTTTGGGTATGCAAACAACTTTTGTCAATAGAGCCAACACGAACCAAGAAGTTTTTAGAAGAGCCAACATTGCAATTCAAACTCGCCAAAACCCGACTTGTACAATTCAAAAGATCAGCGAGCTGCTGGGTCAAAGAAGGATCGCTTTAGTTGGACACATTCTAAGACAACCGCGTACAAATCCTTTGAGAAATGTATGTTTTCGGCAAGATACGGCGGCTCCTTTTGAAGTGCTGTACCGTCGACCAGGTCGACCCCGAAGGCGATGGATAGACTCCACCTTGAACATTGTCTGGGAAAAAATACGTCCAAATGGTGAAGGATTCAACCAATCGCCTGAACAACTGGCACATATACAGAATGCGGCAAGAAACTACCAATTGTAAAAAAGCAGGATCACACAAATGAAAGATTTGACTCACCAGGTTTTTACCTGGACTTCGATACCAAATTGATATTAATGAAATGCTACAGCTTTGACCGAGACGCAGTGGTAATGTGAGCGCGCCGCGGTTGGCGTAGGGGTGCCTACGGGCGTGTAAATACTTTTTTGTGTACAGTACTTAGTATAATGTGACCCACACGCCTTTGGCAAACGAAAGAAAGAAAGAAAGAAGTCTGAGAGGATACTCCCACATATAGATTTCCTACATGTGCCTACTGGAGACAATTTTGCTTTTCCAGGACAGTGTTACTAGGTACTGTATACTGACCATATCTGACCATATATGTTCTCCTACAATTACTGAAGAAAAGCTACTAGGTACTGTATACTGACCATATCTGACCATATATGTTCTCCTACAATTACTGAAGAAAAGCAGAGAATAGGGCAGGGGGCAGAGATCTTATGCCCAACTTGCTACGGTGTACTATGGCTCATTTCGGTTAGTTACTTTACTGGTTCAATATTTGGGAATGGAGGCAAATGGTATACTCTGTGAATGTGCTTCCTGTAGTTGGCCTCTTCTTCTCACGCAGAGGTTCCCAATGCAAACAAGGAAAGCTTCTATAACAAAGCCTTGTTGTAGACATACACAAGCCTTGTCACGACCAAGCTCAGTTGTAACAACAAGGAAGCTTCTATAACACCGCTAGAATTGGTCCATGTATATATATATATATTATAACAACTGATGGTCAAGACCAGCTTTGAGCTCATTCAGCTCCCCTCAGTCACCATTCTTGGCCAAAGAGCGTCTCCCAAGGAGTGGCTCTTGTCCCTCGGGATCATGAGCCCGGCAGCCCGGGTGGGAAGACCTTGCAAAACGGTGGCAACCGGCGGCACATCTTGCTGCTTAAGATGTCATGAGACCTCAAAGTTTTTCAACCATATATTGTTAGTGTGCTTCAATGCGTAGTTTGGCTTGCATGGCTGGCTACAGAACATCGAAGGGTCTTGCTCATTGATGGCGGGGCACAACTCCGTCAGTTCCTCGCAAGATTTCGGTAGGTTTTCGTCCTTGGTCCTGTTTAAATTCACCAGTCAGAATGTCAAAACTTGTTGCAGTGTACTGGGTGGGTAAACCAAAAAGTAACTAGCCTCTCATGGATGCCCAAAAAAGCATCCCACGACCACAACGGTAGAAGGGAAACACTTGAGCAAATCAAATCCTGTCAATTTCAACTTCCTGACATGAGTCTTGGGTCCAAAGACCTTACAAAGTAGAAATACCCACCGACGGGGCTCGTCAGTTTGAGACATTCTTTGCCCAAAACACGGCTCGCCTGCCCAACCGACCGCCAGAGCGCGGGCGTCCCACGCGAGCGAGGTCTTTTTCCTCAGCTTTTCGAGATGATCCTGGAGCCTCGTGGCAGCAGAGTCACAGCGTCCGAGTCAAACCGTAGACCATGGTGCGATATGTTTTTTTGATATGTCAGGACTGGATGACCTTCCGGTCACTGAATGATTCCAAAGCATCAGTATTTGAGAAGGTAGTTGGAACTGGACAGTTGAGTAAGGGAGAAGAGGGCGCCTCATGGTGTCAATGGGCTTTGAGCCTTTTACCTCAAAATAGTTGAACAGGCTTTGAAAAGGGGCGCCAACCCATCTTCCATAGATAGCCATGCTATGTCTTCCATCTTGCCGAGGAATGTTCCAAGCAGGTTGACAGTTCACATAGGTTTAAAGTTTAAAGGGTATAACAAATAATGCAGAAAAAGCGTGGTCAAGAATAGGCTGCCTGAAGAAATGACAGCCGCACAGTTTGGGCTCAAAGGATGCAAATCACGTGAGCTGCGAAGCCCTTGCTTGTTTGCTCATGTTCCCGCTACCCCGGAGATTGCAAGAGCAACTGCGCAGCCGCTTTTTTACCGCTGCAAGCCTGCTGGGTCAATGGCAAAGGCGTTGTGATCGCCTTACACAACTTCAACGGCGAATCAAGTTTCCACCATTAGAAAGCATAACAGTTGAGAATAGAACCCTTGCACTTCCACTTCAATTGGTGCCTCCTCCTGCACATCTCCCATCTCAAGAAGAAATTGAGTATTTGATTGGCTTTTTTGATGGTGATGGTTGTGTTACCATGCAAGGCAACGGAGGCCAGATTCGCTTGTTTCTTAGCCAGAGTTTTGACTCTGCAATTGTGTTGTTTCGCTTTCGTGATTCTCTTGGTGGTGGCATTTGTCGTCAAAATTGTGCCACTGGAACCAAGAAAGCTACTTTACAATGGCATGCTTCAGGTTCCACAATGCGACATGCAGCCAATGTTTTGTGCAGAGCCCCTTCAATGAAGCAGGCCCAGCTCCAAATAGCAGCAGAGCGTTCCGTTTGCAAGGCAGTCAGTGCCCAAACAGTACAGAAACTAAGTTTCCTCAAGAAGCCAGAGCACAGACCCGAAAGCTTCCAGTGCTCCTGGCCTTACTTTGCAGGATTTTTTGATGCTGAGGGCTCAGTTACCATCAGTCCATTTGGTGCACATCTTCAAGTAGAAATCGGCCAACTGAACCTGTTTGTATTGCAGGAAATTCACTCCTTCCTGCACAAGCATGACTTGAAAGGGTGGAAGCTTGGAGTTGGCAGCCAGGGTTCTTCCAAGCTTTATTGTAAGCAGTTTGCAACCTGCAAGCTGACACTGCAGCGCCTCCTGGATAGTGGACTCTGCATCAAGAAGAAGCAGGTCGAGCTTGCTCTTTCCCTCACAGCGGACAATCACAAGCAAGTTCGTGAAGCAATATCAGAGTTGAATGGATACCAAACACGGTACCAGCGTCTTGACGACAAAGGCGTCGAACGCGCCAAGGAAATTATCAGGGTGGGGCAGCAATTGCGCAATGCATCCTCTGAACAAAAGCTCGAGATGCTCCGAGTGAAGCTCGAAGGTCTTCGTGAAGAGCACGCGCTACAAAACTCGATCACCAAGTGCTGCCGCCTCCGCCGACACATCCGTGAATCACTTCAAGATGGAGGCGTCGTGATGCCGATCAGAAGTCGCATCGGCTGACATGGACCCAGTCATCGATCATGCTTGAAGTCCCGTAGTACTTGCTGTTAGGAGGCGGGATGAAATTGCAGGGCAGTCGCGTTTGTGTGTGGCAAGGTTTGTTTCAGCCGGGATGAGGTAGGTAGAAACAAGGTCGGAGCACACACTTCAAACACGCTGCATTTAGGCCCATACCCTCTCAATTGAGTCTATCTTTGATGCACTTGTTTCTGTTGCTCGACATCATTGAATTGATTGCTGGTCCATTCACTAAGATGCAACGCCAACTCTCATTCGTTATAAATGTCGGCTGGTGGAATGAGGATCCTGTTTGTGGGGCATGGATTGAAAGCACTCACAACGCTGAGGTTTGAGGGCGGCATCACCTTTGGTGTTTTTGTGCATTTGGGATCATGTTGGATTCCTTGTTTCTTTTGACAAACACTCATGTAATGGTTCAGGGTGTTGCTCGTGGATCGTGGGTTTTTCACGGACGGAATCAGTGTGGCAGTCGAGTGCAGCCACGCCAACCCTGTGGTTTCACCTGAAGAGCCCACATCCAATATTGACTGTTCCTTTTATGGATACAGGGACTCTAAATAAGCTGCACCTCCCATAGAACAGCCCTTTGCATGTTTTCATATGTTTTCCACTAGAATCTTATTTAGGATCAAGGTCCTTTGGTGTTGACTTTCGAAACAAACTGCCTGTGAAAGTGACTACACTGCAACTCATGGCATTCACTCCTTTCTTTGGAGTGGTTTTGACAAATTCCAAGCGCAGTAATTATATGTTTCATCCCGCACTTCTGTTGTTGAAGCACCTGGAAGAACATTTTAGAATCCACAAATTGCGTTTTTGTCCATCTTCCTGAGGAGACTAGTGTTCTTGGCAGATGCTTTTCTGCTTTGGCAATGGCGGCAATGTTCCTTGTGCGTGGGGTACTTCATGTAAACCCATTCCCACGATACATTTTGACTACAAGTGAGCTGAATACATGGCAAAGGCGGTGCGATCGCTTGACGCAGCTTCAACGGCGAATCAAGTTTCCACCACTGACAAGCATAACAGTTGGCAATAGCATGTTCAGACTTCCGCTGGCAGCCGTGGGTCCTCCTTCAGATTTCCCAACTCAAGAAGAAATGGAGTATTTGACAGGTTTGTTTGATGGAGATGGCTGTGTAAGCATGACCAGAGGCACTGGCCAGTTGCGGTTGCAGCTAAGCCAGACCTTGGACTCTGCAAAAGTGCTGATGCGTTTCTGTGACCGTTTGGGTGGTGGCATTTATAACGAAAAGTGCAAAACAGGAGCGCGCAAGGCAGTGCTCCAATGGACAGCTTCAGGCAAAACCATGCAACACGCAGCAAATGTGCTATGCAGCATTCCTTCAGCGCAAGGTCCGCGACTCGAAATAGCAGCCAAGGGCAACGTTGCAAAGGCAGATCGATCTCAGGTGGCACATGTGTTGAATTTGCTCAAGCAACAAGGGCACCAGCCTGGGAATTTCCAGTGCTCTTGGACTTACTTTTCCGTTTTTTTGATGCAGAGGGATCAATTTCGGTTGCTGGGTCTTCGTGCACATTACGCATGGAAATTAACCAGAAGATACCCTTTGTGCTGGAGGAGCTTCATTTCTTCCTGCGCAAAAATGATCTGAACAAATGGACACTCAAGCATCTCAGCAGTGGATACTACAAACTTCGCTGCGTGGACACTGCCACTTGCAAGCTGACTTTGCAGCGCTTGCTGAAATGTGGGCTCGATGTCAAGAAGAAGCAGGCGGCCCTTGCTTTGTCCCTCACACCAGACAATCACAAGCAAGTTCGTGAAGCAATACATGAGTTGAATGGATACCAAACACGGTACCAGCGTCTTGACGACAAAGGCGTCGAACGTGCCAAGGACATCCAAAGGGTGGGAAACCAATTGCGCAATGCATCCTCTCAACAAAAGCTCGAGACGCTCCGTGTGAAGCTTGGAGACCTTCGTGAAGAGCACACGCTGCAGAACTTGGTCACCAAGTGCCGCCGCCTACGTCGACACATCCGTCAATCACTTCAAGAAGGAGGTGTCATGATGCCGATCCGACAGAGTCGCATCGGCTGAAATTGACCCATAGATGTAGCTTGAATTCTCAGACTTGCTGTCTTGGAGAGGTAAGGGAAACTGCTCCAAAGTGTGTGGTTGCAATTGCATGACCGTTTTGTTCAGCTGAGTTGAGCTAGGTAGAAACAAGGCCCGAGTCAGGCGCGGCGTTCTCGATTTAATTCAGGTTCTCACGATACTGCAATCACAACCTGCATACACGCCCGCTCCCTCCGAGTCATCCTGTGCTCCGAATGACTGCTCTTTGTCTATTCAATGATGTGAAACCAATTTAAAAAGGCTCGCTCCCTTTTTTCCTTTGAGAGCATAAATGAACTAAGTTCATCTAGGTTCCTCGAGTCTCTGTTGCTTCCATGGTGAACTTGGATTTTGTTTTTGTATTTATCAATCAACAACCCACAGACAAGGTTGTTATTCTTTTGGTGAGAAGTTACTTTGTGCCACTTTATATAATTGTGATGGAGTTCTCCAGTCCTCAGCCACCTAACCTCCACCTTTGTACAGCATCAGGAGTTTTCTGGCTGATGTATCCCTGCATGGTTGGTTTGAACGGGGCGGAATCATGAAGCCCTTCAAGGATGCCGCTTTCTCCAAGCTGTGGATAATGCTCTGAAACACCTTGAGACCCCTGCCTGTGCCAGGAGCCATGAGCTGCTGGGATCGTTTGGGCCTTCAACTTTTTAGGAGGGCATACTTGTCACGAAAGGTAGCCTGGTAAGGACTACCTTGAGTTTGCTTTGCGAAGCAAAGGGACTGGCGGGACTAAAGATTGGTAGATCAATGTCTAACCGCCCCCACCCCCCCCCTCCCATGTGATGATTCATTGATAAATCAATTGATTCGACCCCCCCCCCGTCCCCTCCCCTCGTCGCCAGCACTACTAGCATTCTGGACATAAGGTGAAGTCATGCGCTTAGCAGTCACAGCAGTGCGCAATGAGGTCGCGCAATGCGGCTTCGATGCCGCGCGTGCGCACCCGGCAGCCTGACACAGCCCGTACTGCGTTCACAGACCATATTGCTCGACACCAACGAGCATCGATGCAACACAGCCTCTCTGCAAAGCCCTGTGGAGAAACCCCTCGCGTGGCGGAACACCATTCGACTCAGCCTTATACCCTAGCGTGGCGAAATCCTTCCGCATCGTGGAGCACACCCACCATAGCGTGACGTCCATCCCTGGCAGTGCCGGCCGCACCCCTCCAGCACTATCCTTACAAGGGGGTTGGTCACTGCGGCTTCGACGCAACGCGTGCAGGCCTGTAATCCTGACACTAGTGCGTGCAGCTGTGGGACCATAGCTGGTACACATGCGAGCGTTTACGCATTGCGACTTTTACGCGCGCCTGTTTTCACACACCTTTACACAAACGAGCGTCGACGCAACGCAGCCTCTCTGCAGAGCCGTGTGGCGCAATCTGACCGCAACGGTGTTCCTCTTGAGCCTTCTTGTGCTCTCTGGCTTTGTTGGATTCAGCCATGATTGACCAAGGGGCACGTTCCTGAAGCACCGGAGACAGTCCCTCACCAGAAAAGGTCCCGACAGCTACCCGGTCCGTCTCTACCTTTCGTGTTTCCCCGCTCAAGTGTTCTTTTGGTGGCCTGTTGAACCCATGTTAACAAATATTGAAGAATAGATTAGGACTCGACTGTGCTACAGAGCCTGTATTCTCAATATCACCAATTCACAGACAATCATCCGTGGAGACCCGAACCAACCCGTTCCTTTTTCCTTTGAAGATGTTTAGTGCCTCGCAATCCATTTTATTGGTGGGATCAAGGTCTTAGTTGAAGGTGTTTGGCAAGGCTTGTGTTCTTAGCCTTTCTCTTTTACCAATGTTGCATTTGTACCGAATGCTTCATGCAATTCCTTTCCAACGATGCATTGTGACTACGAGTAAGGTGAATAGATGGCAAAGACGCTGCGATCGTTTGACACAGCTTCTAAGACGAATCAAGTTTCCCCCATTGAGCAGTTTCACACTTGACAATACAGCATTCAGACTCCCAGTTGAGGCAGTTGCTCCTCCTCAAGGCTGTCTTACTGAGAAACAGATTGAATATTTGATTGGCTTCTTTGACGGAGATGGGTGTGTGACCATGAACAAAAGCACTGGGCGGATGTCCCTGAAAGTTAGCCAAACCTTAGACTCAGCAACAGTGTTGATGCGCTTGCGTGATAGTCTTGGTGGTGGCATTTATCGCGAAAAGTGCCAAACAGGAGCACACAAAGCAGTGCTGCAGTGGGTAGTTTCCGGCAAAACCATGCAACACGCAGCGCGTGTGCTGTGCCAAGTTCCTTCCATAAAGCATGCGCAGCTCCAGATAGCAGCCACTGGCAACATTGCAATGACAGACAGGAGTGAGGTTGCGCAGAAGTTGACTTTGTTCAAGCAAAAAGGACATACGCCTACAGACTTCCAGTGCTCATGGCCGTACTTTGCTGGATTTTTTGATGCTGAGGGTTCGATTACTCTTCCCAAACGTTCTGTCGGGCTTCAGCTAGAAGTGGGTCAACTTAATGACTTTGTTTTGGAGAAGCTATTCTGTTTTTTACACCTGCAGAAATTGATCAGATGGAGACTTTATAGAAGGGACCATGTTTCCAAGCTTTCCTGCACAGACTTTGCAACTTGTAAGCTGACGCTGAAGCGCCTACTGGAGGCTGGTCTTGACGTCAAACAAAGACAGGCGGCTCTAGCTCTTTCACTCACTGCAGACAATCACGTGCAAGTTCGTGAGGCAAAATCTGAGTTGAATGGCCTCCAAAGCAAGTATGAGCGCCTTGACGATGCCGGCATCGACCGGGCTAAAGAAATTAAACGGATCGGTGCACAATGGCACAGAGCCTCCTCCCAACAAGAACGTGAGTTGCTGCAGGTGAAGCTTGAAGGTCTTCGAGAGGAGCACAAGCTGCAGAAATTGATCACCAAGACCGTACGCCTACGCGGCAGCATTCGTCAATCACTTCGAGAAGGAGGTCTCATCAGGCGGATGTCATGATATGTCATGATGTGACGGAGTAGCATCAGAAGAGTCCACCCAAGGAGAGTAGAGTTGCATGTTATATTCTGCCTCGCATATGGCAGAGGATCAAGGATCGAGTTCGCCCATCCGTCGGACTTCAGAATCCTCGCCTGCATGTAACAATGTGTGAGGCCTTTCAGTTTTGGATGTGTGAGGCATAGCTGTTGTTCTGTTTGGGACATGTTGAACCCCTCAAACTTGTTATTTTCGGGGCAATGTTCGGTCGGTGATCTCGTTTCTTAAATTTTGCCGGAGTCGGAGTAGGTTGGAAGATGTTGGAATTCACACTGAACACCTCGTTTCAGTATTTCTTTGTGCGCCAGGTTTCTTGAGAAGACATGATAGAACAAGCATTTTAGCCGATTTGCACAAGATTTTTTGCACCATTGTTGCTTCTTTCAGACAAAGAAAGTAAATCAATATCTTGCTCAGGCAGTGATGGGAGGGCAGATATTGCAGTATATGTTAACCATGCAGGGGTTGGCCACTAGAGGAGCTATGCCCGCGCGCTGTTTTCTCACCAAAACAGACTCATGGTTTGCAGTCCTTCACCAGGACACAACTGAACAGATAGCTGCAAGATTCTCCCGTGATCCATATTTCTTGGTCTTGACATCCAGCGGAAACAGAATGTGCATTGGTCAAAACTCCTGACAGTCACCTCTGCTTGGAAGAAACATGTTCCATCCCGAACGTGCAGTACCAGAAACAGGGGTAATGCGACAGAGATTTTGGGGCAACTGTTTTTTGTTTGAGAATCTACATGTTTTTGTCGTTGGACAAGGTTTGATTATGTGATTTATTTACTTTTCCTGGTGCACTTGTATTTTCCTGAGAAGACATTTTTGCCACTGGCACTAGAACGTCCTTTCGGCATGAAGCTCAGCCTGAAGGGTGTTCTGTTGGGAGGGTCATGCTTTGATTGCGGATTTTGAAACTCAACATGTCACTACCCGCAGGATCCGCCTGTATGGGTAAACCAAGAAGTTTCGCAAGAGTGCTTTGAGCACACAATCCAGTCAATCCATGCTTCCCCGGTCCCATCACGGAGGAAACTGACACCGCAGGTCGGCTCCAGGTACTTCCAAGTTAGCGTCCAATTCTCTTTATATACACATTATGCATGCATGCTTTTTGGTATGCAAGTGTCGCTGCATGGGAGGTTGCATGTGGAGCTTTTTTGTCGCCCTTTGGTGTGCCGGCATCGAGTGAGATCAGGAGATGGGAAAGATTTTGTGACCGCTTGACACAGCTTCAACGGCGAATCAAGTTTGCGCCACTGGAAAGCTTCACAGTTGGCGATAGAACATTTCCACTGCCACTTGAAACAACAGGTCCATCATCAGGCTGCCCATGTCAAGAAGAGATTCCGTATTTGAATGGTTTCTTTGATGGCGACGGGTGTGTGAGCATGGAAAAGAGCCATGGAGTGATTCATATGAAGATTTGCCAAAGCTTGGACTCCGCTGCAGTGCTGATGCGGTTCAGGGATTTTCTTGGCGGTGGAATTTATCGGCATAGTGACCGAACTGGGACAAAGGAAGCAACGCTGCAATGGAAAGTTCATGGCACGACCATGCAACACGCGGCAGATGTGCTGTGCAAATTTCCATCCATGCAGCGGGCACAACTCCAGATAGCCGCAGGAGGCGCTGTTGCAAGGGCGGACAGAAGTGATATGATACAGACGCTGAAACAATTGAAGCAGATGGACCATGTGCCTACAACTTTTCAATCTTCGTGGCCTTACTTTGCTGGTTTCTTCGATGCTGAGGGCTCAATCACAGTTGGGGGAACGTATGTTGGGCTTCACCTGCAAGTACATCAAAAGAATCCATTCGTCTTGGAGGAATTGCATTCCTTCCTGCTCAAACACAAGTTGAACAAATGGGCGCTTCATTCGGACAACAGCAGAGGTGCTTGGAAACTCCAGTGCAGACACCGTGCAACTTGCCAGCTGACGCTGCGGCACCTCCTTGATAGTGGCCTTGACCTCAAGAAGAGACAGGCAGACCTAGCTCTTTCGCTCACCGCGGACAATCAGATGCAAGTTCGTGAGGCAATGTTTGAGTTGAATGGCAACCAAAACAAGTACGGGCGCCTTGACGGTCCAGGTATTCAGCGTGCCAAAGAAATTAGTAGTGTCAGGCAACAATTGAAAAAAGCCTCCCAACAAGAACGTGAGTTGCTGGAGGTCAAGCTTGAAGGTCTTCTAGAAGAGCACAAGTTGCAGAACTTGGTCACCAAGTCCCTGCGCCTGCGCGGCAGCATCCGGCAATCACTTCAAGAAGGAGGTTTCATAGTTTGACGACTTGAGGAGTTTCGCTTGCTGTATATGCTGAGGCCGGGAGATGTGAGCACTCCTCAACCTCAAGGTCTTGCTATGCTGCACTCCTGCTGTCCGATGTTTTCAGGACTTCCAAGAGAAGCCATTGCAGGAGTTGGCCGAAAAAGAAGCAGCAGCACTACAGACTCCGGCCACTGCAGTTGGCGATGCCAGTAAGTGCATTGAATGGGGTCTTGGGGAATTGAATTGAACTGTTCATGCTTCTGAGCCTTTTTCCACTGTTTAATGGCCCGCCGCTAGGGAGCACCGCCTTCGCAGACCTGCAGTGTGTGATGATTGTGATGTCAGCGTGTTGGTTTTGTTCGAAAACATTTTCTAGAGATCTCCTCCTCTCTCGTCAAGTCTCGCCGAGGTTTGGAGCAGTCAGGGCGTGTAAAGAGGTCTTTGGAGGACTCATTGCCCGGAGGCCTAAGGCATGCAGCAGGCACTGGCGGAGTTCTCAGTGCTTCAAGCTGACACCTCCAGTGAGGTTAGTGCTGGTCAGGTTTCCTGGATGAACTCAGTTTGGGCAATAAGTAGAAAGAGTGTGCAAGAGTCGTGTGTTGCCGTTGTTTGTTTGGGCCAATTATATAATCATCTCTAGTCCGTCCTGTCAATATACAATTACTGAAAGCTGGTTGCGACAACGGCTCTAGGGCTAAGCCCCCCACCCTGGCTGATTTCACTGACGCTCGCTGAGGCATCGACTATGTTTTTCATTTTCCAAAACAAGAGCATCGCGGCTGCCTGGGGCACCTAGCAGATGCTTGTGCACGAGGGAGAGGGGGTTGTGAGAGACAGCGTCACCATGAATGGAGAAGCAGTGAACAAGATACCGGACTCCTCTCCCCATGCATAGTTTGTTTAGATGTTCCTTCCACGTGTTTTTGTTTGATTCGGGTCCAAGTCCCCTGAATGCCAAAGAAGTCTTAGAATATTTACCTGCGTTATTTTGCCTTTGGATCTTGCGCCGGTAAACCATTTGCAACTCGCATGTCCGGTGTTTCCAGAATGCCACGTCCATCTGTCAGGCCATGCGCGATGGTGCCGCCTCTGGTGTAGCGAGGCTCTGCTACGGCTGGCTCTTGCGTTGATTGGACAAATCAACATAACAATGTTTGTTTGGTGAATTTTATTGGGACATGACATTAAAATTGGCTGGTTGTCCTATTGTTGTCTATGGGATACAGTGGGATTTCTTTTTCTAGTCAGGGTCTCCCTTCTTTGAGACCCCAAGATGGAAGAGACACATCTTCCCTTGAAAGGCTAGTTTCCTCTCTGGACCAGTGGTGGTTAATGGGAGTGCACGTTGAAATTTTCCTGCCTCAATAGGCAGACCTGACAGCTATCGAGTTGTTTTCCTTCTCCCTATCTATTGCAGGATTGACAGGATCACTGGAAACACAGAGGTCCTGTCGACTCCAATATGAAGTATTCCCTACCGTGTTGGAGGCCGCAGATGCAGCTCAGCTGCACCACCACAATGCACGAAACGCGTGGCTTGCGTGCCAGGTACTTCGCAACAGGTCGGCCCCTGGCAAACCAGCACCAGACCTGGAAGGCGAGATCCAAGAGCTGAGAAATTGGTGGATCGAACCAACCAACCCACTAACTAACCGATCCACCAACCAACTAACCAAACATAAGTGTCACATAAGCCAATGTACCAACCAATTCATGCCAATTATATGTGTTTTTGCAGGAGTATGTTTACAAACAATTATATCCTCATCATTCAACAACGAGAAACTTATACAGAAGCGATATCGCTTGATTGACTGCTTGGGTGGGGCCTGCTTGGGTTCTTGACTTGACCCACACAAATAGAGCTTTCGAAAGCTTTGGACAAAATTCTCAACAGGTGGTCTGCACAGTTGTGCTTGTAGGGTTTGATCGAAAGAGACAGCGTGTGCTTTTTGGCAAATGATGCCAAAGCTGCACACAAACCGTAATCGAGCATGGTCGTCCTGTTTCGTGTGAGTTTGAACCCAGCTTGTGTCTACTGGGCGATACTAGAGAAGTAAAGACAAGAACTGTCAAGTACTCCTTACACACTGCACTGCAACCATTCAGAAGTGCTGCTCCTGCTCACTGCTCTTGACAGAGAATCACCCAAGAGCTCCTTAATGACACTTAATTAGACAGAAGGTCCAAAAAAGTCCTATAGGGTAGTGTTGTTCAGGTTGTTCTTCCATGAAGTTTAAAGTTTCCTGCCGAGCAGTTGCTGGTCTGGCCAGGACAGCTACATCACTTATTGGAAATCCCATTATTCCCCGGCCATTCGCGGGGCGCCCAGACGTGTTCCAAGATGTACTTTTCCACGAGCCATGCTGAGATATCCACCTCCATTCTTTTCGGGTGGTCATGCCAGGCATGTCACCACCAACCTCCGAATGTCTTCATGTCGTTCCATTGTTGCTGCTTTTCCAAAAGAATATCTTAGACATTGCTATAGTGCCATAGTGCCCTTCCTTTTGTCTCCTTGTGTGTCATTGCACATCGAGAGGACTTCCAAAAACGTCACCAAACGCCCCATCAATCATCACCGGCCTCTGTCTGGGTCTCCTCGCCCAGCTGAGGTCTCATGGTTCTTTATATCGTCTACAACTTGTTAGCGAGCCAGACCTTCCAGGCACCTTTTCGGCGGGGACGAAGAGGTTGATGGACGTGGATTGGGGGAGCAGAATTGTTCCACAGAAATGGCTTGGGGTTAGGTATATCCCACAAGAAGTAACAGTACATGATGATGATGAGGAGGAGGATTTATATCATTGGATCTTATTGGTCTATAGTATTTCGTAGATATGGTCTAGTCCACTGGCTAGAGTTCTCACTTTGAGTTGCTGTTTGCCCCCTATAAGTGTTCCTGTGTCACTCTGCCAATGATCGCAGGTGTCACCATGCCATATTCTAACATTGGTGATCAGGCACACGTAGATGAAGAGTGGACTTAGTTACGACAGTTATGACTCACGTTTTTCCAAGATTTTCCATTGAAGGGGAACACTTGCAAAAATGGCCAGGTTGCCAGGTGCTATCAAAAAGCTGGATGGCTGACGCTTCTTCTTCGGATCAATCACATGTGTTGGATGCACATTGAACGCTGCGGTGTATCACAGGTCCTGCACCGTCCGTTCTTTTGGTAGACTCATCATTTAGTTGAGAGAGCATATGAGACTCTGAGAGCCAGTCTGGCTCACCACAGATGAAAAAGCAGAAGGATTATGGTTCCATCAGAACTTCCAACCACACCCCACTTCTACCAAACCACCCAACTCCACTGTGGGAAATCCGGACTGCATTGATGGTATACCAGTGCCCCGAAGCCGAACATGCTCGGAAGGGTCGGCTTCCCATGTTCTTGGTGGTGGTCTCCTTCATCTCGTGGGCCTGGCAGCCCAGATTGCTCCCCAGTCCGTCGACCTCCCAGTGGAGACGGTTGAGGAGTCGCTGGCGGGCTTCGCGAGCCCAACGTCCCAATGGAAAGACATGGAAGAACAACGATTTTTTCGATCCGGGTGGAGGGGGCAAGCTCACTTTGATGTATGTTACTTAAATGGATGTTCAAAGGCTAGACTCCTCAACCACATCACGTGGTGGCGGTAAGTATGTTTGCTTTTTGCCAATTGTGTCACGATATGGGCCTTTCCCCGGTCTTACACTCTTTTCAACGTAGCCTATTTCAGAGAAACCAAAAGTAAAACATTTTGAAAGCAATGAGATTGCATAACCAGCGACCTCATTAGTTTGCTGGTCAAACTGAACTCTTCTTGGAACAATTGCCAGGAACCACCGAAAGCTTCACCTATAGTTTGGTTTGGTCATCCAACAAATCTCTGCTTCGGAAGCCTTCGGAAGCCTTCCAAACCAGCCCTCCTCACCGGTCCCAGAGTTGGGGTTCCTCCGAAGCGGCGAGCTCGACCCAGGTCGTGACGCCCGTGATCTTTGCACCGTTGCCGCGGTGCGAGCTCATCGAACAGGAGCGGATTCTGCTCATCGTTGTTGAGCGCGCGCGCGCACCTTTTGGTGTGAGGTTGTTTGCTCGCAGATGTGCCGGGAGTTGGTGGATAGAACAGGTTAGAAATAAGTAGGCCAGGAAGTGGAGCGAACTGTCTTGATATGTTTTGATGGTTCCTTGAACCATCTTGATTCCGGCTGCATGCTACATCATGCTACCAAAGCTTCCAAGCAAAGCCGATCTCTTTCAGCGCCGAGCCAAAACGGTAGGATTTGAGAGAGTTCAACGGCTTCATCAATGGCCGCTCGGCGGAATGCAGCGATTGAGGCTGAAGAAGGAAAAGGGCAACAGCTAGGCTAAGCCTGCTTTTTCTTGCGCGCGTTCCAAGAGTATGTAAGACTGTAAAACCAACTGGCCTGAGTGTTGTTCACTAGAGTCTTTGACTTGGAGATCATTGATTATAGACGGCCCACCATGAAGATCAAGAAGCAAAGTTGCTTCAAACGAGAGGAGTCTTTGCATGGATTTGGCCTGCGTATTTGATATAAACCTCTCGCAGACAGGCAACGTGTGTAACAGCCAAAGATAGTATTTCACACCAGCGTTGGCGCCACACAAATCTCATAGAGAGCTATGTGGTCACCTTGGGAGTTTGAAGTTGACCTAAATTAAAAAGAAAACAACATTTACCCCGGATGTTGAGGAATCTATATTGTATTGACGCAGACGGGAATTGTGCTTTTAAAGATGTTCATGTCAGGTTTCATGCTGCTCAGACCACAGACCACTGACTTTGCTTTATCACTTAGGCCGAGCAGGGATGTCAGAGAAAGAGCTACCAGAAGTGGTCGAGCGAGGACAAAGGCAGCCTCTGGGTTTGTTTTGGATTGATGAGCAATGTATTAGTTATAGATTATGTACTTGAGTCAAAGGACAAGGCTGGATGGAATATGACGATATGCATTTTAGCATGCTCATTCCTTGCCCAGTGGTCAGCAAGCAGCCAAGCACAGACAGAAGTGGAACACTGATTACTGGACCAAGCAAATCTTAGCTTTTGCTGCACAAGTGTTTGATCAACAATGACAAAGACAACTGCGACAACGACAACCACAACACAACAACAACGCTGACGGTTGATTTAGAACAATCCTGGCAGTGTAAGGGGAGTTGTGAATCAAACAATATGCAACTACTCTCCTGTGCCTTTGGGGTACGCCGAAGACTTGTTCGGCTCGCGGTTGTGTCTTGAAGTTTTCGACCAACCATGGGCTCCTTTGTCAATCGTTTTGAATGGCGTTTGGACCAAACAATGTAGAACAATCAAAAGAGATCTCTTTTTGGACCAACAATGCTTTGAACGGCTTTGAATGGCTTGTTTTTCGACCTCAAAAAAGCGATCTCTTGGGACTTACCCTTTTCCGGATTCTTCAGATCTCAAATGCATGTGATTCTACCACTTTTGGGATTCTGCGACCGTTGTTGTCTCCAGAGCGACGGGTTCTCGCTGCCAGGGGCCGAGCACGGACCATCTTTGAGTGTGGCTTGGTGGACTCGGTCAGCTATTGGACAAAGATGTGCCAAAGCCCAGAGGGACAGATGGGACAAAGAAGCATGAGGAGAAAGAACATGGGAACACCCATGGTTTTGGGTCAATCTCGGCCGGCATGGAGGTTTCGTTATGATTTTCAGTTGTTGTTTTTGTACATCTTCGGATGGTTTTGATTTGGCTATGGAAGATGTTCGGAATGATAGTGACCGAGTGAACTGAGGCTGAGTTTTGCTTAATAAGAAAGGAGCAAGCTGCCGGCTTTGATAGAACATGTCTCCCAGAGCTTTGCCTAGCAGAAAAGATCGGAATCCCAATGAACATTCGCTCTTGTGTAAGTTTCAACTGTGTGATGTTTGGGCCTTTTTGGATACAGTAGATGTTGCTACCGGAGTGGAGTCCAATTGCCTTTTGAAGGAATTGAGCTGTGGTTGCACAAACGAAAGGTTTCTCACCCGTGAAATTGAGAATCAAATTCCATGCGAACCTGTGAAATTTCATGTGCAACTCTTTCCAGTATTCAACCGCCATCCACTGCTAACTGCTCATGTTACTCATGTGCTATGTGCTACATATAGTGCTACACGTCACAAATGGGCATTTGTGCGATTTGTGGACTGAGGCCAATCATTGTCCTGCTTTTCAACCTCTTAAGCAGGCCAAGCTGTGCCACGCTGTCTTTGAATTGCAGAAATCACCAACCGACTGAGTTTCAGTCAATTTTTTCCTATGAATCAATTCTATCATTTAGTTGTTTGTACCGGGGTTCCTTCCTAATGAGCACCCAAAACCGATAGGTTTGTTCTGAAGTGACCAATATGTTCACCAAGCTGGTTCTCACAGAGCAAGAAGCTTGCGCAGAAGAAGGAGTAGCACCATAGCTGGAAGGGGCGCAGCCGCACCAGACAGATGAACTTTGGGTCAGAGAGATCTGGTAACGCGCCACCAGTCAACACCAGTGAACCATCCAAACGTTCGCACGAGAGCCACATGAGCTCGAAAGCCCAAGTGCTTTTGGATTCGTTTTCAGACGTTCAGAGGTCATCAGTCGTCATCCTCCATCTCAGCTTGCGATGTTGAACTCATCACATGCAAGATGTTCAGTAGCCAAGATATCCCAAGATGATCAAGATGTTTAATGTTCCCTGTTCCTCAAGCCAATCCAAGATGTGCTATCTTCCTTTATGATCCTATGCCGCACGTGCTTTGTCTAGTGACTAGTGGACTTCATGTCTGGAGATTGGGATCCCTTGCACTCACCGTGGATCCCATGCAGCTGGAAAGGACATATCAGAAGAAGGACATTTGAAGGACATGTTCTGAGTTTGAGGTAATTGAAGATATCCATGGATGGACATGCTCAACAAAGATGGTCACACAGTTCTGAATGGTCATTTCAGGTAACTGAAGATATCCATGTTCTGAATTTGCTCAACACTGGATGCTTCTGTTACCTGAAATCATCCAACGGCTCCGGGTACTCATGAACCTCCATTGGGCACGACGATCCTTTGATGTTTAGCAACATGTTGATCATCCGCCCCTCATGACCACAGGTTGCTCCTGTGCATGGCCCTGGCGCAGGGATGCCAAAGAAGGGGGTTGGATTTCACAGGTTGCTCCTGCGCACTCCAAAAGAACCCTCAACCCTGCTGTACCTGAGAGCTGGACTCACTTGTCACTTCCTGCCTGGAAGGTGTTTGGAATGTACTGAAGCATGAAAAGAAAGGGAGGACTCTGATAGTGCACACTGAGTTCCACGTCCCAAGTTCGTAGCATGAGATGAGGGTGACCTTTCCCACAATTCCTTACTGGTACATACTAGAACAACAAACTATGAGCTGAACAAACTTTAACGACACCTTGAAGAAATGTTTCATAGGAGATGTAGTCACTTGTTCAGGAACCCACCCTTCTCACCGCGGTTCTCCATCAATCAAGATCGTCAATCTTGAAATCATGGATGCGGTCAGTTCTCTTGGTGTGCCAAGTAAAGTATATGAACGAGCCTGCATGAGCGGTATAAGCATCCTTTTGTGGCCAAAGAGGTCTTGTCCTGGCGAGAACAAACAGGTCTTACATGTATTCTAGGATGTTTTGGGTGTACAAAACCAATGGAAGTTCTGGGGTCCAAATGTTGAAAACAAGCAAATACTGCCGCTTGCGGTGCGCAACACCTTGACAAAGACGGGTGTCAGTACTGGAACATTCTTCCTGCACTTAGCTAGCCCTACACTTCCAACTACCTTCGTTTTGAAGGTGTGACTAGGGTGAGTTTTAGGAGGGTCAACCACTATGTAAATGAGATGAAGATACGTAGGTGTCAGAACAAGTCGAACAAATCTCCCTTCTAACTCTTGTTTTTCAACACCAGTCTGTTAAGAAAAACACAACCCTTCGCTCCTTCCGGAGCCCGCGTTGAGGCTAGCGCTACCGGCGGAAATCATTGATTTCCTTTGGGTCGCTCGGAGCGCACCGAGCGGAGCCCACAGGTTCAGGGAGGTATGGAGAGATAGAGAGAGAGAGAGAGCGCGAGCAGAGCCACCCATTTGGTGATCCGATTTCAGTTTCTTTCATATACTGTACTAATTGCAACCATGTGTTTGTTACAGCACCATCTACTGAGCCTTCACAGTAGAACACAGAGACGGCTGCCTAGACTCGTAGACTCTTGATTGTATTTCACCCCCTCCATATTGAAGAGGTTCGTCAAGCCATGTCTACTTCTTTTGTAGACATTGTAGACTCTTGGTATCCCGTATGAAGAAGTTCTTCATTCCATGTCTCGGGGGCTTATTAATCAATGGCCCAAGTGACTCCCTAAAAAGTGATGGATTGCACTGTACCTGGCCAAGGGGCATTAGCGCTGAACATGGTGTTTGAAACCACAAACCTACCTACTCTGCAGCCACCATAGTTCATGAGTAACTTGTGTGTGTCCCTTTTCATTGGTTGTGAGTTTTCTTCTGGGCCCGTTGCCAGGGTTGAGTGTGTTCATTTACTGCTCCGAGACACTGCACATGGCTGAGCAGCCAGCAAGCAATTTGAGTTGCCCTTCATATCATGCCGCTGGAGAGATCAACTGCTTCGACCCGGCAGAGAGAACTTCACTAGGCTTCGCCTCAGACACGACCAGCATGTGAACCTGCGCGGACACTCGGGTGTCAGTAGTTAACCGAGTATAGGTGTTCCAGTTGAGGGTTTGTGTCCAAGAAGTTCGCTCCAAAACATCCGGCTCAGTGTTCCTCCACGAACCATGATTCTCATCAAGTACCAGCAAATCCGCCTTTGTTGAAGGCACGACCTCTTCCCTTGAACCCAAAGGGCACCACCCCCCCCCCCCCCCCCCCCCACCAATTCCCCGCATGCCGCGCGCCGCCCCGGCGCCGCCCGGCGCTGCGCCGCGGCGCATGTCGAAGCCGGGCCGCCGCGACGGGCACGATGGCGCTGCCGGCGGAGCTGGCGCAGCTGGCGACGGAGCTGGCGCCCTTTGTCCATCCGGCGTTGGTGCGCAGGGCCTGTGCAGACGACTCCTGGCGATCGATAGGTGTGGTGAGAAGAGTGTCGAGCATGGTCATGAAATTGAGGGGGCAATTATCTTGGGAGATGATGGGGAAAAGATGAATGTGTAAATTTAAAGATGGGTGGGAAAATATGTTAAGCATGTATAGAGCGTTCGGAGTGTTAATGTATTTGGGTGATGTTTCTGGGGATGATTGAGGATGTTTCTGGGGAAGTGCGGAATGTGCAAAAGAAGTGCAAGATGGGAGTCATTGATCAGTTTTGTTGCTATGTGACTTGATGATGACGATGATGATGATGATGATGATGATGATGATGATTTTGTTCCCATGTTGGGTAAAAACCAATAAGGGATGGACCAACATTGAGAAGGCCTGGTGGTGGGTGAGCATGACATTCATGCCCATCTGACTTTCAGTGCTTCCTTAACCTTGCATGTTTCACTTTGACTCACATTCTATCTATGGAAGTAGAAATTGGATGGAAATGGTCCCTTGGAATAGGATATTCCTCTTCAATCAGGAGGTGGAGTGATCTGCTCGTTGAACATAAAACACCACGGAAGTGGAACACCATTTGTTTGGTATTCAAAACATGGTCATCCGAGGATCCAAGGGCCCATGAAGATTCCAGGGAGTGTCTTGCTTTAGAACCCTAGAGGTCAACGACCTCTTTTGACTGGAGTTGGTCAATCCAGAAACGCTACTCAATTTTGGTTCTCAGGCCCAGGCCTTACGGGGTCAAACTGCACCTGTATAGGGAATGACTCAGTCATTCAGACCCACGGCTGGGACCTTCCGAGGACCGCCGTGGCCTGGGCGTCTTCGTCACGCAGCCGCTGCCGCGGGGCGAGCTGCTGCTGGCCGCCCGGCCGCTGGCCGCGGTGCGCGTTCGGGGACGGGACGAGGACGTGGTGGAGCGGCTGGCAGAGCTGATCTTGGAGCGTGGCCCGGAAGCGGTGAAGAGACGGAGGGGTTGGGGTGAAGAGTGCGAATGGGGTGGTGCAGAATTTTGTGTGTAATTGATGGTCTCAGTATTATATGTGTTTCACACATGTTTTGCAACAATATGTGCGGGCAATAATCCTGCATTGCGAAGTAGATTCAATTTAAATGTTCAGATGTTCCACGGAGACAGAGAAACTGGGCAACACGATGGACGTCCTCTCGGGACGTCTCGGGATGCAGTTTCACAGTGACAGGGCTTCAAGCTAGTGCAAGGTTTCTCCAGCAATAGCCATGGCTTTCATGTCTGGAGCATGGAATCAGCACTTTGCAAGTAAATTGCAAAATCATGCAACGACTTGTCCTCTTGTCATGTGAAATGGACAGGCACTTCTGACGGATGGTGAAGATTAGGATCCTGTTGTTTACACTGGTATACTTACTCTTTTGTGGCCATTTCAATACAACCCTTAGGTCGCCACATTACTTGCTTCCGCTTCGTCCGACCCCAAAACGGATGGCATGTTCCCTATAGCGAGGCTTGGAAGATCCCAACTTTGCCGAGACCTTTTGGAGTCTCAGCACTGGCGACCCCACCGAGCGGCCGTCCCAGCGTCCCAAGCGGCCGCGCCTCGGCGAGCAGCACGAGCGGCGCGGGCAAGTGCTGCGGATCATCGCGGCGAACGCGCGGGGGTGGCCGAGCGAGGATGAGAAGGGCTTGGGCTTGTGGCAATGGTGGCCTGGCGAAGCCTCGATCAGTTTGAGGTCATTTGTAATTAATGATGCACTCTTGGAGTATAATGATGTTGCACTGTTTGATCTTGGAAATCCATTTTTGGAGGTGCGTGGAGTATAATAATGATGCATCATGCATTGTTAATTTGATTTTGACATTGTTTGAGTTTGCGGGTGCGAAGTGAACCTTTGGAGTTCTTCCGCACCAAGGCATGCCTACATGAACCATGCTGCTCCCATGGAGGCAGACAGTCGGAACGGGCGAACTGGTCATGACCTGTTTGAGATCTGCAGAAATGGGAATCAAAATAGGTAGTTACTGCGGAGGGTCTTAGGATGTTTTTGTTGGATAAATCCTTTTCCTCACAACTTGGTGAGGGGAAAGTCACCCTCAAACATGTCTATAGAGCGGATTTGACAGTTCCATTTGCAAGACCCATCTCCATCGTCTATCTCACACCTCACCTCACGGACTCCTTCTTGCACCGCACATATCATCCCCGTCCTTCATCATCCCCACGAGCCACGCATGCAAGCAAATCAGCGCCTGCTTGGTGAAGGCCACCTGTTCGAGTGTCTTCCTGGGTGACGTGCTCCTCCTGCGCACGCTATGCGCTGTGGAGCCGGACGAGGAGCTGACGAATTCCTACTGCGCATTGTCGGCAAAGCTGCAGCTGCGGCGCCAGATCCTGAGGCCTCCGGGTAGTAGGTGCATGTGGAAAGCACAGGACAGGAGGAATTAGCTTGATCTATGTTGTGGCTCCAAATAATTTCATTGTAGAAGGTATACTTGGACCTGTAGCTAGTTAGAGCTCCTAAACGGGTACAGATCCGTACAACCCCCAAAAAACTAAGCTATTTAAACAACCACCAGATTTCTTTTTCTTGGGTTTCCTCACGACCAGCCGCTGGCACTCCGAAAGGCATTGTGGCGTTCCCCTTGGGACCTCGCCCGATGCCGCCGAGTCGGAGCCCGAGGCTGGACTGAGTCGCCAGTCGACTCCCTTATCGTTGGGTACTGTACCGGTCGGTTTGGACTATACCTGGACCTGGCAGAGTCCGCATCAGTTAGCAAGTCCCTTATATAGACAAACATAGAAAATAGTAAAGACACACTCACACATATATAATTGTTCTTATATGTTTTCATCTTATCTCATGTTTCTTTCTATTCCAATTATCTATTCCACCCTATCGCACCAGGTTGGATCCATGGAGGGTCCTTTCGTTTCAACCCCGGAAAGCGCGACACGAAGCCCACCGAAGCGCGGCACTCTTTGGTTCCAACCGGACCAGTGTTGGAACACAAAAACCACGCACCCAAGGATGGATGTATGTGGGTTGAATATGGTTAAATCATGAGACCCTTCAAGCAAGTCGTATATGCAACGTTGCCTTTGTTCGGGATGTGATCATTCCATGTAAAACAGGGAAGACGGGGAATACCATGTTCCAGCCCAGTGCTACTGTATCAAGCATGCCGGGAACAATTATCAAACGGGATGAGCAAGGCCATCTGAAGTTGATTTCGAGGGAATGGTGAGTCTACCAAGTGAGTCACAGAGCCTTTGTTCTTTCTCTTGGTGGGAGGATTCAGCAGATCTCTTTGAGGCTATGACAAGAGCTGAAGTTTTGGCCCCATGAACCCCCTGGATCGAATGATTTCAGACACGGCCAAGAACTCATCAGAACATTCTGGTGCATCAAGTATACATGATTATGCCGATATATACTTATACTTGATATAGTTTCGGAGCTCCAAGAACTTGTCGATGTCTTGCAAGTCCAGGATGGCGAAGGTGACGATGAAGCCTTGCAACTCTGCTGCAAGTAAGCATGTCACTGGAGTCCAAACAGAATCCCATTCTACCCAGATCTTGCCAAGTTTCTCACACCGACCCCCTGCAACTGCCCCATGGCTCTGAAGGCTTCCAGCCCTGCGCGCCCTGCGCGCCCTGCGCGCCGCGCGCGCCGCCAGCGTGGACGCCACCGCGGCGGTGCACGGCGGCGCGGACGCCGCGGTCGCGCGGGCGACGGAGCTGTGGCGGAAGGTGGTGGACCTCGCTGCGGAGGAGGTCTTCGGCCTCCAGAGGCGGCGAGAACCCGTGGGGTGGCGAGGTGGCGAGGTGACTCGAGAATTTAAGATGCTTGTTACATCCTTGGAGAAATAACTCTAGCTTTGTGGGTTTTATGGCGGGTTTTGGAGATGTGGTGTTTGGTGGTCATAGGCATAGGTAGATTCAAATTGAGTCTTTGAACGTTTTGGAGGTGTTATGCGACGATTTGGACAGTCGTTTTAGATGCGGGTGTTGAGCCATCCTGGTAGGTACAACCGTAGAGATTCGTAGATCATGTTGCTTCCACTTGTTTGACAGCATCTATATTTTGTTTATCTAAGGTCCGAAGGAGACCCACAAGGGAAACCTAAAGAAACCAACTATACAGGAGATCTAAGAGCAGATTCCTTCTTTCACTGCTGGACTCGTCGATCCTGGCCAGGCCCACCCACCCAATCTTCTTCCCCATGCGCGCGGAGCTGCTTCAGCTGCAGCTCCGGGCCGCGCGGGGCTTGGGCGACATGGCCAAAGTGGCAGAATTGCATCAAGCCATGGCGAAGAGTTTGGCCCAGGATTGGGTTGTCCAAATTGTAAAGTGGTCAGGAAGAGTGGCTTGGACTGGCTGGCTAGTCAATTTCACATTTAATTAGGGTGCACTCCGCTCATTCATATAGGCCTTAGCCTCACCTCCAGAGGAGCAGCCGATGAATGTGGAGGTCCTGGCCCACTGGATCGCCCATCTCCGCGCTGTGCCCGCCGTCGACGGCCACGCGGCAGTCGGCGCGACCGGGCGGTTGACGCGCTTCTGGTTGGGCCGAAGGCCTGGGCTCAAGGTGGTGGCGGAGTGGCTTGATGGCGTTTGGCGGTTCTCCAGACTATAGTGAAGGTATATTCAAATGGAACGTCAATAGATCAAATCCTGTGTTTTTAGTTGGGTTCAACAGTTCAACTGGTGGGGTTTGCTTGGTTCACGCAGGTTGAGCGCTGCTCGTTTTTTAAAATTCCTAATATCTAAAGTATTTGAGCGTTCCAGGTGTACTGTCTTTGGTGTCATGACACCAGCAGTCTGAGGTGGATGGAGTCGTGTGGCCTCGGGCCTCGGCGCTTGTGAAGAGGCCAAAAAGGGAGCTTTGCCCCGGTGCGGTGTGAGGTTGGAAGCGGGGTGGCCGGAAGCTGTTCTAAAGGTGTTTGGAGAAGGGTTTGTTGAAACTTGAAACACAATTCTTTTAGAGATCCTTTTAGAATTGTATGCAAGCTCACCTCAACAGGAAAGACGAGGACCTGTGACCTCACTGTAACATACCTGTATAACCAGTTTCTGGCCCTAATGGTCGATTTCGTATCGACTTTCTTTGGAGAGTTTTTTTTTTGCAAGGTGTGTTCGATGGTTTTCTCTCTTGGAGAGGGTGTTTTTGGGCCATTTGGCCATCTCCCAGATTTCCGTGCCTTGGACTTCATCCAATTAGCGTTGAAGGAGGTGGTGTGAGATTTTGGGGGTATGACAGTCGGATCCTATCGCTTCCGAGTGACTTCACCAGGAAGAGCCTAATGACCATGACGGTGCTTCCTAGTCTTAAGTCCTTGCGCCATCACACTATGCAATCTCTCAGGCCGGGAGGAGGCTTTGCAAAAAGAACCGATTGGCAGTGTTGATTTGTGAAGTGGAATGAGACTTATGATCCCCAAATTCCAGGCAAACCACAACAAAAAATCACCCGCAAAGAGCACTTGAAACTCAGCAATCCTCACTTCGACAGACCTTTTTTCAATGATACCAAGGTCTACCTCGTAGTGCTCAGCGTCCAGTGGGTGCCGGGGGCCTCCGGAGGGTGCTGGCATGAGAGGATGAAGGATTCTCAGCGACTGCCTTCGTTCAGGAATTCGATCCACTTCTGGTTGAGAAGGAAAGTGCTCAGACACTCCATATGGAAGGGTGCATTTTCCATATGTTGGTAAATTTCCATCATGTCCTTGGGGTATATATTCCATATATATATATATATATATAGAAGGTGAATTACAGACACTCCAATTTTGGAAGTTCTTTACGATGATTTACCTACATTGGGGTGGTTTAGGGGTCCATGTGATTCCATAGAGTGTCCCGGGTGGTTGCAAATCTATCAGATGCTTATTCTTGTCTCACCTGAGATTCTCAATGGGTGCGGGAAACACATGTGGAAAAGCAACGTGACGGTGCTTTGCTTTGAAAATTTGGGATTCCAGAATTCTAGAGATTCTCTTGGTGCAGTCACAGTCACATAGATTTCGGGAGATTGAGGAGCAAATACACTTTTGTGGAGCTCAACATTCCAACCCTCGGACAGTCTTTGGTCACCTTTAGTGTACAAAAGACTTCTTCTGAGCCTATGATGTGGGTCTCTTCTTGTAGAAAGCAAGTCCGGAAGATACAAATCAAAAGAAGAAGTCTTGTTAACCTGCTAGTGCTTCTTGGTGCATCACTGCTGAATCACCTCCGTTGAGCCCACTGAGCCCAAGGGAGAACATGTGGGGGACACCAAGCTGGTGATGGTAAGAAAGATCGTGAAAGTATGAAGGCATGTGTGTTTGAAAGTATGAAAGAAAGGGCCGTTTGTATCAACCTGCCATGTTTGTAACATGTATACCTGGCATGAAGCGAAGACCGTGAAAGTGAGAGGAGGATGGCCAGATTTCTCCCCTTCAACGCAGTCAGTCACCGGCCACGTTGGCAGCGTCCGAGTCATTTGAAGGCACCAGAGACTTAACAACAGCAAGCCATGCTGCCGTTTGAGCCAAGGCTTGTGCTGGGCTTTTTTAGCTTTGGACTCAACAACATCCTTTTGATGCTTCTCAGCGAGCATGTGTGGCAGTGGCACCATCAACAGATGGAGGGGGGGCTGCGGTGTCATTCGCTCACTTGGAACCAATCAAAGGAGATCATGTTCCGCAAAGCTTAAGAACCACATCCACTTCTAGGTGGTGGTTTCAAATATGTTGTTTGTTTAATTCTTTGCTTGGGATGTTTGAACGTACGGACTCATATAAGTGATTTGACACCGATATATGGGATCTTACCAAAAGTCATCCTATTACGTGCACGTGGTAATAGACTTAGAAGTGGTCGGAGTTCGCATAATCCTCAACACACCCGCGGATGTCGCACAGGTCATAAGTTTGCTTTGGCCCCAACATCACCAACGTTCGTTTTTTGAAGACATGTGCAGATGAAATCAACCCTGAATGTGGTTTGGAAATCATTTGTTCTCGAACGGGAGGCATGTGTAAAGAGAATTGTAGGCGGTCTTTGTTTGTTTTGGTGCAGAGTTTGATCCGGATATGATCTGCTCTATAGCCCTAGTTTGTTCCCCTGTCGACCTGCTAGGCTTAGTTGCAACCTTTTCACAAGAGTTTCTTTTTGGGGTAGGAAGTGCTAGGACGAACAAATTACCAAGAGCCCCTGAGTCTTTACAAGATTGTTGTCTATGTTGTAAGGGAGTTGTCGATTTCTCCAACAAAAACACATAGGGCACACGGCATGTCGGATTTCCGTATGTCCGGACCCCACGAACCCGCTGACCGTGTTCGCACGGAGGCTTTCATTGCTCGTTTGGCTCTTGGTCTGTGGCCTAGTCGGACCGGGCGCTTCACTGTTGGGACGGGTCGGCGGTGGTTTCAATTCATCCACGGAAGGATATTAATTAGATTTAGTGAGATAGTGCATACTATGCATTATGCATGCATGCTGCTTTTCAGCTTTGGGTGTAAAACAACTGTTGCTTCCAGAGCAGAGCGGGGGGGTTGCCTAAAGCCAAGCTTCTCCCGACTTTTTCTCTCTACCAGCACGTTGCCCTGCTGGTGACCTCCCAGGCTGCCATGTAGATGCCTCACCTTCTGGTTGCTTTCATGCTCTTTTCCCTAAACAGTGTGGTAACACTCAACCTTGCGCGAGTTTCTAGCGTTTGATTTTTGGCAGTTTTACTCGTA
>CAXAMN010015991.1:109674-120348 GCA_963970005.1 Durusdinium trenchii | reverse complement strand
GAATTTGAGATACAAAAACAGACAAACCCACCTTAAAGCCTAAACTCTTTTAAACACGGGCAGTGTTTTGTTTCATAAGGAATGAATTTTAACCCTCAGACCAAAGCAGACCAAAGAATTTGACAAAACGAAAGACAAGAGCAGGATCGAAGAAAGACAAGAGTCGTGATGGGTTTGAAAGTGTTGTCTCGACAGTTTCTGATATTTCTCCAGAGTCTTGACAGTCTTGAAAGTTCTTTGAGAGTCTTGAGATTTTTGGGAGTTTTTCCATATTTGATATATGAGTGGAACTCGCGAATCGTGTCGAAATACTACCTGAAAAGCATTGCTAGCATTCTGGTTCAAACCAAAGTTGTTGGCCCTTTCTGGGCAATAGATTGTTGGCACTTGATGTCGGCGCTCGACGATGCTAGTGCCCCTGAAAAGCCCACGCCAGAGACAGAGGACAAAGATCAAGAGACACAGCTAGAGGCAGAGGAAGTTGAGCAAGAGGACGAGAATCTTCAGGAACAAGCGACAGAAGAGCGAAAGACAGAGAATCCAGAAGAGCAGGGCGAAGCACCAAAAAAGAAACCCAAAGGCAAAGCCCAAGCAAAAACAAAGGCAAAGGCAAAAGAAAAGGCTGCCCGAAAGCCCAAAGACAAGGCAAAGGGAAAGGCAGCCGCCCAGAAAGCAAAACCAAAAGCCAAAGCCAAAGGGAAATCCAAAGCCAAGAAAGGCCAGAAAGACCAGGAAGAAGAGGACGCGCACGCAGAAGAAGCGAAATTGAAGGAAGTGAAGGAGGAACCAGCAAGTCAGACACCCAAAAGGAAAAGCAAAAAGAGGCCTGCTGCACCAGAGAACGATGGAGACGGCTCTGAGCCTGCTCAGGCCAAGGCCAGGGTCGAGCCAAAGAAGGAGACGAAGGAAGAGAAGAGCGCAAAGGCTGAGAAGAGCAAGAAGGAGGAGAAGAGCGCAAAGGAGGATAAGAACACAAAGGACGACAAGAACAAGAAGGACGAGAAGAGCAAGAAAGACGAGTTTTGTGAGCGTTGCTTCGAGAGAGTTTGGAGAGCTTTACTTTGAGAGAGTTTTGAGGGAAATTGTTTGGAGATTTTGGAGAGCTTCGACAGACTCGGCAGGCTTGATGTTTAGTAGGTTTGATTGACCCACGCGCAGCAACTAGAGCACAAAGGACGATAAGAACACAAAGGAAGAGAAGAGCAAGAAAGACGAGAAGAGCAAGAAAGACGAGAAGAGCAAGAAGGAAGAGAAGAGCAAGAAGGAGGAGAAGAGCCCAAAGGATGATAAGAACACAAAGGAAGAGAAGAGCAAGAAGGAGGAGAAGAGCAAGAAGGATGAGAAGAGCAAGAAGGACGAGAAGAGCAAGAAGGAAGAGAAGAGCAAGAAGGAAACTAAAGACAAGGATGATGATAAGAAGGATAAGAAAAAGAAGATCAACAGAGGGGAGTGGCTCAAGAGCTTCAAAGTTGAGAGTGACGAGGAAGAGGATGAGAAGAAGAAGAAAAACAAGAGCAGGAAGGAAAAGAAGAAAGGGTCCAAGTCCGAGTCTGACAAGTCAAAGAGTGATGGTGAGGCCTTTGTTAGCCTGCGTTGATTCATTTGTCATGGCAGCTGGACTCCTGACTTTGTAGGCAAGCGACAGCTCCAAGAGCGATGATGAGGACAGGCTGGAAAAGGGCAGGAACAAAGCTGCAGCGATGGCCTTTCGCCGATTGTTTCCTTCCCTGCCGGTGGCAGCGCAGAATGAATGGAACAAGATTGAAAGCTCAAGCAGGCCGCAAACCACGCACGGCTGTAGTGTCCAGAATGTTTCAATGCGTATTTGAGAGTTTTGACAGTTTGAGAGGGGAGTCTTGAGAGTTTGGAGAGTTTGGCGAGATGTTTTTGCAGAGTTAACTCGTTAATTCTTAAAGTTATTTTTCATATTGTTGGTTTAGCATTTCTGAGAGCTTGTGAATTTGCATGCTGCTGTCCCGCCGATGCTGTTCACTGCGTTGCGTGACACTAAAACTATTTATGCGGTGATGGCAAGGCAGGAGGCGACTGAATGGCTCATGAAGAGGATGAAGAAGTGTAATGGTAAGTGGACCTTCACCCTTTCAGACGAAGGTTCAGTCAGCAAAGACAGGAAGAAGATTGACGCAGAAAGGTTCAGGGCAGGACACCGCAGTGTACCAAGATTCATTGCGGTTCAGAAGGCTGGTGGGGAAGCTGGCCTAAAGCAAGCAATTGCTGCTGGCGAGATTGTTCCTGTCAAAGGCCACTCCGGCAAAACTCTCTACCGATGGGAAGAGGAGAGTTCCTCGAAAGGTGGACAGCTAGAGACAATGACGTCCCTGCACACAAGTGATGTTTGCGATGGGCTGGTGATGGATCAGCTTTGGGGAGCTTTGGATTTCGCTGTCTTCGCACCCGAGACGCCTTCTTTCTCCCAGCCTTCGAATCCCGGTCAACTGATGCTGCCTCCAATGAATCCTGGAGGAATGAGTTTCGGTGGTGCTGGATGTGGTGCTGGAATGATGGGTGGTTCTGGAATGATGGGTGGTTCTGGAATGATGGGTGGTTCTGGAATGATGGGTGGTGCTGGAATGATGGGTGGTGCTGGAAGTGGTGCTATGTCAACGGATGTAGTGCTGGAATTGCCGCCGCAATATTGGCAGAAACTCGACGAGGCCGGCTTGTGCAAATTGTATATTTGTCAGGCTTGCAGCTGGTGAGTCAGGTGAGACTTTTTTAAGTAAAAGTTTTGAGAGTTATATTATATTTGATTGTTTTCCGAGAGTTCTGAGAGTTTTGTGTTTTTATGGTTATAGCTGAGAGTTCTTATTGCTGAGAGTTTTCTTGAGAGTTTTGAGGATTTTGTGTTTTGATGGTTAGCTGAGAGTTCTCATTGCTGAGAGTTTCCGCTACGTATAGTTCTTCGACCATTTTGAGCAGCTCAACTCTGTGACAATTTGCATATTCTGAGAGTAGTCCATATTTGACAGGCGTTGACTGTGGCCCAGGGTAGCTTGGCCAAAGCGGCCGCTGTGATTCAGACATTGAGCGGTAGGGCGCCTGGCAGCAAGCTGGCGAATGATATGCTCCAAAAGTTGAACATGGCCTATGGAGCAGTCACTGAATCCGTGAGTGTTATGACGCAGATAAAGGTGACGAAGCGCGGTCCAGGCAACATGCCCCTGACACCGCCAAATGCGAAGCAAATGCTCCAGAAGCTGTTCGTGCAGTTGAAAGATCTGCATGAATGCTGCAACGTCGGAAAAGCCGTCGGACGTTCTTGAGCCCCTAAGTTTGTATTGAAAGATGCATAAGATCGTATACTTGTTTTGTATACAGTAGAGTGTAATGGTTGGCTAAAGCAACGTTCGGTGAAATAGATTGGGCTCAGGACAACGCACATACCGCCTACCAAGGTTTATGTCGGAGGAAATACAGTTGAGTTGCGCGCTGACGAATGTGGTTGATGTGTTTGTCAGCAGTTTGCTTTGGTTTGCAGACTGGTTCAAGTCTGTGGGTTTTGAACATCACCGTTTGAAAATCACCCTCCTAGGAGGTCATGTCTGGCAAAATCACAGAGGCCAAAGGCTGCCACAACTACAGTACAGTACCACTCAATCTGAATTTCACATGGTCATTGAGTCATGGGGTTGTACTCGATTTGAAAAATTTTTTGTTCAACAACTCTTCTACCTATAGTCATGGGTAAACGGAAGGCTGCTGCGGAGGCGCCAAGCCACTTGGCGCAATAGTTACTGGAACAAATAGCTTGGGGACACTTAAGTGCGTCGCAAGGCCAGAAGATAGCCTATATGGTTACCAAAGACGTTCCAGACGCCCACCCCGCGATACAGAAATTTGCGAGGCTAGGTACATCCGGTAGCAATCCGGCGAACACCTGGCGGGACCTGCAGAGGTGGGTCGGCGAGCCGCAATTCCCTCTGCGGCAAGTAGAACTCCCTCTCCAGTTTGGCGCGAAGAAGGTCAAGCAATCTGATGTTTCGATTCTTTGGCCTCGCGAGATGTTCGCAGCACTATACACGCGTTATAGAGACGCATGGGCCAGCTACATAAATCCGGATGCGGCTGCTGCATTCTGGAACACAATGGGTTCGACAGAACTTTTCCGCGCGCACCCTTTGAGCACTGACCCGCGCGACAGAAGCAAGTGTGGCTCCCTTGCGTATATGTGAGGTTTTTAGCGCGTTGTTGTCAATTGTCAGTGCTAGTAGCTGCGCCCGTTGTCAATTGTTTGTGCGTTGTTGTTAAGGTATACCGTTGTCCCTTCACGGTGATGGCGTGCCATGTGTGAACGTGGGCAGTGCCCACAGCAGATCCGTGGAAATTGTTTCGTGGCGGTCCTTGCTTTGCGCAAACGCGCCTTGCAGTGAAACACGCAGCCTCTAGTGTTTTTGTCTTTCTAACTAATCTAATTGTGTGACAGTTGTGAAACTGGAGGCTGTTGACAGCAAGTTTGAGAACTTCGTTGTCAGCTTGATATGGAGCCATATGGTGGCAAAGCAGCAAACCGTCAAAGAGTATTGGAAAGCGCTTGCCTGGTCTCTGGAAAGCTTGTGGCAAGGCAATATTGGCAGAACAGATATATATATATATATAATATTGACCGGGTTGAGACTGCTGACATTTTTGAAAGTTTGAGGAACTCCTTTTGTCAGTGTGAGGGCTTTGAGAGTTTGAGAGGGACGTTTTGAGAGCTTGGAGAGTTACAGTGAGAGTTTTAAAGAGTTTTGAGAGTTTGAGAGGGAAGTTTTGAGAGCTTGGAGAGTTAGTGTTTGAGCCTGCGCGGACTTGAAACTTTTTCAGAGACTTCTGTTGTCAGTGTGAGGGCTTTAAGAGTTTTGACAGTTTGAGACTCTCAGCAAAGTGTTTGGGGCACAATTGTGGTGGACGTTGGGCCACATCCTAGATATTTGGAGGCACCTGGCCACTCTTGGACTGGAAGGGCAATCCGGTTTTTGCTGGAACGCCATTGGCAGGAGGCTGGTTTGCCACGATCTGGTTAGTCCAAGCCGACCTAGCCTGGCATCCATAGTGGTTGGGCCTTCCGGGCCACAATGCCCATCTGCCTTGCCAACTCTGCTCCAGTCCAAAGCCTGCGTTGCAAGAGTATCCAACATTCCATTTTGCAGTTTGTTTAATGGTATTTGAGTCTTAATATGGTTCAATGAAAACGGTATATAGATATATTGTTCAATGTTCTGCCCAGGTATGTGCCCTCCGAGCTGTCGACATTTGTGGCCACTTTGACAACACAGAAATTCCAGAGCACAGACAAAACTTTCCCAGTCCTCAAGGGACGAGCTTACCAATGCAGAGGTTTGACCGAGCCTTGGTTGAATCTGTGGGTTGACCGCATGAGCGGCAGTCGCCAGGATCGACTCCTAAAAATGGTCATGCAAAGATCTGTAGATTTCGATCGAATCATCCGCAATTATGCAATGGCATCGGTGCTGCCAGCTGACGTGTCTTGGACGAGGTTCTAGAGTTTTTTCCTTGGAATTCAAAGTTGAATTTGTAAGAGAGTTATGGAGCATTTTTGGCTGTAGAAACATGATTCGATCCCTAGGCCTCCCAAAGACTGACGAAATGCATGTCAGAGTTCATCCCGCTGTACAAAGAGCTGCAGCTCCTCTGGGAAGGCTTTTTCAATATGACCAAAAAGTGGCACGACCTGTTCCACTTAGCACAGCGGTCATCGGAGGTCAATCCGGCAATCACTTCTTGCATGCTGCAAGAGGATCTCATGGGAAAGATCAAGACTATCGTAAAGCAAAGCGTGCAGGCATCTCGGCCACTGACTGCGACCACGAAAACCATGGTCAAATATCGGCTAGGGATTCACCTGGAGCATTGCAGGGTGTGATATAGGACGACCAAGGTTGGATTTGCAAGAGACTTGGACAAATTGCCACTGGCGTGCAACCTCTGGAATGCTCCTGGCGACTTCCAAATGTCATCAGATGCCTCCATGCCTTTTAAAAAGGCATGCTATTCGTCAGATTGTGCCACTTAAGGGCCAAGCAACGAATCTTTTTTGAGCAGTTGCTGGAAAACATGGAGCTCACCTCACGTAGGGCAGGCATATTCATGATGGAACGTGGAACATGACTTTAATTGAACCGCGCTGGCATTTGTTGGTTACTGAGGATGTTTGGAATTGCTTGGAAAGGTTTTTTTTGCTTTGAGAGAGTTTGAGAGAGTTTTGAGAGCTTTGCTTTGAGAGAGTTTTGAGGGAATTTGTTTGGAGAGTTCACGGATTTGATTGACCCATTCCGAATAGCCGAGTGAAATTTTGCTCAATATCAGCTGAGCCGCGTAGAGCCAACGTCCTTATAATTGTGATCATGACTGAAACTTCGAGGTTCGCGCAATGTGTTCGCTTTTTGCAAGCGGTTGCTGATGAGAGAATCTGTGTCAGCTGCTGGGCTGAGATGCTTGAGGAATACTTGGAAAGGTGGGCCATATATTGAGATTTGTTGATTAACAATGGACACCCCAGTCAATATGCAAGCTTGCTTGCGCAGGGAAGACTACATTCAACTACTTCGAGTATCGAAAGATTGTCGGTGCGATTTGGACAGCCAGCCAGAAGACGCAGAAGAAGATGCAGATCTCGATGCCAGACAGCCGTGAAGCAGAGTCTTCCTTCCAAATAGAGTTTGCAGGTGACCTTCCAGCAAAAGCGTCGGGAGGGCACCTAGACATATGACCACGATCGAATCAGAATATCCAGCCGCTGGTCAATGATCGACCAGATCGGTTGACGCATATATGGTGGGTGGAAAAAACTGTGTGTTTCTATGCGCGCCAAATGGGGGTCCATGGTGTGGTGAGGATCGAAGCATATACGTTATATAGGTTAGTTGACAGTTCCGAGTGTTTTCTTAATGCCGCAGCCATATATGGTCATATGGTCTGGAGCTTAGAGTTTTTTGAGTTTCTGGTTTTTGAGTTTTCGGGGTTTAAATGGAAATTTCAACGAACCCCTACTAGCAAGGTTGTCAATAGGAAGACGTTGTTCAATTTGTTTGGAGAGTTAAGTCTGAGTGTTTCAAGAGGCTGAACCTTCGTTTGACAGGGTGAATCCTCATCCTTTTCAGGAGCCAGTCAGCCCCTCATATACTCTCAATCCCAAAAACTCTCCATTTAGAACCCTCAAACGTTCAATGCAGACATTTCAAGAAACCCGAAGCAGCTGCGCCACCTCCTGCTGCGCCAAATTTCACCACCAGGCCTGTTCGAAGACTTGCGCATAAGCTAGGTTTGAGAGACTTAATTGCGGGTTTTGAGAGAGTTGCGCGTGAGAGTTTGAGAGAGATTCTGCCCACTGGCAATGTTGTTGTTGGTGGTGGTGGCGTTGGTGGTGGTGGTCGTGTCCACACTCGCAAGATAGTTTACTATTCCAAACAAGCTTTATTATTGGAAATATATTTTACTTTACTATTTGGAAAATATAATTTTATTATCAATAAATAAATTTCTATTTCAAAAATAATAAATTCTTATTATCAGAAAAATAAAATTTATCATTTTTAAAATATTTTTTTTCATAAAACTTATGATTTTCACACATTTTCTCTTAAAGGATTCTTATGGCTTGCAGGAGAATGATGCTTGTTACTCGGTCCTAGCTCTTCTGCTTGCTTTCGCGACCCCATCACGAAAGAAAAAGGGAGAGGAGTCGCTAAGTGAGAAACTCCGGCGCATGAGCAGTCCTCGCAATTGGGACGTTGCCTTGGTGCCCTTCCCGGAGGACTTTGCCCCCCCACCGGCCGAGACCGGACTGGCGTGCCCAGTCACATGGGCCTTTCCACCTAGTCTCCGCATCTTGGAGTCCAGGTCAATGAAGTTTCGAGTCTTGGCAATCGCTGAGGCAGGGGACACGGTCACTGCTGACCACCTGTTGCAGATGGCCACCTTAGCAGCCGAGCATAAGCCCACTGTGTTGGGCATCCCTGGCCACGTGCCCATTCCGTACCATCTTGAATGTACAATAGTTGTGTTACAGAGTTTGCATGCTTTGTTCCAACTGCTGACCACGGGCGGTACACTTATGTATTGTCCTCAGGCAGCCGACTTTGCCAAGGCACTGGGCACTGCGGCAAGACATGACAATGGACACATTGTCTCGTTGGCCTCCAGCCTAGCGCTGGCTCTCCGGTCCGGCAGATCCACCTTAGCTGTGGCAGGAGTCTTTGGGGCAGGCAAGACGAGATCTCTCACCTTCTTGCTCGCCTGGCTGGCCCTTACCACCCATCTCAAAATTGCAGTAGTGCACAAAGAGAATCCTGCCATCACCAAGCTACTTACTGCCTTTGAGCTCAAACCGGATCACCAGAGATATTTTATTCGGCCAGTTGGTAGGGAGGAGGCAGAAGTCAACACTGCCTGCGCAACCTATGACCTGCGAGCCAGTGAAGCAGCCCCATACATCCCAGGCTGCCGTGTCGTCATCGTCACTACTGGGCTAGTCTGGGATCAAAAAGGGCAGACCCATTCCACTCTAAACACGCATATGGAGAACGTAGACCTGCTCATTAGTGAAGAGGCACAGCAGGACATGGACTTGAAATCCGCTTTCGCGCCAGCAGTCCCACGCCGTGCCTTCTTTCGACTACTACTAGGGGACCCCAGGCAGAGCCCTGGAGGAGTGGCAGACGGGCAGCGAGCTCACCGCACGCTCCTTCTCAAAGCCCCCATTGGGCTGAGAGCCCCCAATATCTGGTATATGCCACATGAATTCCCTGGGGTCTTTCAGGCGCTCCTTCACCGCGGTCGAGGCTTTGTGCGCACTGATCTCGAAGAAGCAGCCGTTGCTGTAAGCCACAGGCCTCTAGGTGGCAGCTGGTTCCGCCCGGATAAAGTCAAGGCGGAGTCCCCGTTTGCCCGCATGTTGCAGTCCACATACAGCGAGCTCTCCAGTGTTGATCTGGACCTTCCGGAAGGGCTCCTGGTCGGTCTTGGATGTGCAGCCACAAGCCCGGATAGTCCACTGGACTTTCGGCAAGCGCAGAGCGCAGCAGAGAGATCGGGGGTGGCAAGCCCGCATTGCTGGAGCTTAATGTTGCCGACAAGTGCAAGGGTTGCCCAAGAGGTCTACGAGCCTTTAATAGGAATTCAGTACCCTATGCTTTGCAGCCGCCTGGGCGACACCTGGCAAATAGGCACCACCAATACGGGAAGACCAATTGATTGCCTCTGGGCTGCGTTTCGTCCAGTGGCGCCATGCCTTGCCAAACGTGGATGCAAGAAAGGATCCCAAGAACAACCCTACGGTAAGGGTTTACCAGCACCTAGAGGATGAGAGCTGACAAGAGCAGGGGCGAAACGAAGGCATCTTGGCCCTCACAACCACTCGAGAAGGAGCTCAAAATCTACGCAATTACTTTGACATTGCTAGGAAGGAGGCTAATGCAGAAACGGCAGTCAAAGTAGCAGGTGCCACAGCTAAGCACTGCATTGTCATACATGGGGAGTCTACCTTTCTTAGCGGAGAAGGGCGCAATCTAGATTATGACCAGGAATGTTTTACCCGGGCAAACGTGGCATATAGCCGAGCCACCAACCTCACCATCCTTGCCTGCCCTTTGAACATGCAAGGAACGCCAGGGGCCCTGCAAGTACTTGCTGCCCTCTTACATGGCGTTCAAAGCATTGACACCTATGACGACTGGGCACCAGTGATTCGAGGCTCACTGGACCTCACGGCAATCCAGGTAGAGCAAGCTACTACTGTCTTCCAACAGGCGCTTTTGCCCCACCAACTCTGGTCTGGCCCGCTGCCTGTCTGCCGGTCTCAGTGGCGATAAAGATTCACCCTTCGATACTGCGTTCAAGGCCTTAGGCGTACAGATAGCGTTTGGAGATGTGCAGAAGCGGATCGATGAGTTGACTGAAACTATTTCGAGCATCCTGGACGAGGGTTGCATGTCTCGAGCACAAGCCATGTCCCTCCGTGGGAGAATGCAATTTGCCAGCGCACAGATTTGGGGAAGATCCAGCAAGCTATGCCTGAGTGCGGTGTCTGCACATTGTCTTGGCGATAGCAGCTGGGTACTCAGACCCAACGCAATAACTGCATTAAAGCATTTCCTTGTGAGCCTTAAAAATCCTAGGCTTCGCAGTATAGGCAAGAAGTCGGGGCGCCAATGGTTCATCTTCACAGATGCATCCTTTCAGCCGACAGACCGTGACTGGCCCTGTGGCATAGGTGGAGTGTTGTATGACGACGAAGCAAAAGAGGTCTCTACCTTCTCCTTGTGCTTGTCCGAAACGGAACTCAAGGCATTAGGGTACCCTGGTAAAAAGACCGTGATCTTCGAAGCCGAACTTTTGGCGGTAATTGTAGCAATCACTCTTTGGGGAGACGTTATTGGTTGCTGCCCTTGTTTAATTTTCGTTGATAATAACTCAGCTAGGGATGTCGCTATCTCAGGACGTGGCCGGTCCTCTCCAGCAGATGCGCTTGTTGGAGTATTACTCCAAACAGAGGACCACCTGAGTTTGACCCCGTGGATAGCCAGGGTTCCGTCTAGCTCGAACCCTGCTGACGAACCATTCAGAAAAGAAAGCAGCAAGTTCTTGCATATCCTGGTAAACCAAGATGCAGTGCGGAAGTGCCTTCATGGCATCCTTGACAAGTCTCTTGGAAAG
>CAXAMN010015991.1:73088-105871 GCA_963970005.1 Durusdinium trenchii | reverse complement strand
TGCACATACGGTGAGCATCCAAAGGATGCCTCACCCAGAAGAACAAACAGGCATTCAAAAGAGAGAGAATGCCTTTAGCTGGAGTGCGTTTTGAGCATGTATGGTGTTCACCATCCAAGCTTGGATTTGGCAGGACTGCAACAACATTGCTGGGCTGTCAAGACCCAGGCATGGTCAGCCTTTCCTCTGGGGACAGTGGAAGTTCAGCTACTTCTCATTCAACCTTTGGCCGTCCAGATGGAGTTGGCCGCATGCAATTCAGGTATGTAATTTCTTGAGGCACACACACACACTCACACAGCATGTAGATGCATGCATGGCATGATTGTTGCACGTTTGTGAAAACATTTGTTGCAGATCCAGATGTTGCAGAATATTCTTCGTTTGCTTCTTGTGCCTTTGATCGCATCCCTTCCCTCTTTTGCGTGCTTTGTTCCACCTGTGTACGTTACCTGGTCAGCTCATGCCCGAGATGCCCGAGTTGCTCTGGAGTGCAGAACTTCCCCACTTGTTGATCAGTCTAACGCGGGCTATGAGAGAGAACGTGTACCTTGTTGGGTGACATGACTGCATGAATACCGTGCACGCAAGTTACATTGAACTTAATCCCAATCCAAAATTGTTCTGCCAAGCATACTAGATCATTTATATATATATATATATTTATGTGGTCAATGATTTTCAATGCAGCACGTATTGCATTGATACCTCAACAGTAAAGCTCGCTGAGAGCAGTGCATCAGCTGCTGGACCTCCCCGTTTGTGATGAATTGCGGTCAAGGCGACGGATTAGTTGTGAAGGTTATGCCGGAGACAAAGGAGAGTTTCTTATGCAAGCAATGCAGATGATTCGAAGAGAGGGGAAGGAACGACAGGAATAGAAACTAACTAAACGTGTCTTTGGTATCAGACATGCAGACACGTAGCGCACCCCTCAACAGGTGTAGTCTGGCTCGGTACAGTTGATGTTGGCAGTGATTCTGGAACACTCACAGTTTCATTTGTATTGTATATGCGCACTTTGCTAGATCCGCGCTCGCCATTTACTGGCCCCGCGACAACAACCCAACTTGATCACTTTGCACATGCAGCTTTCATCCATAGCTTTCATTCAGAGTGCATGTGTGCCACGTGCAATGTCCGTCCCTAGCTTTGCAAAGAAAGGGTGGCGTGCAAAGCAACAGAGGGGGTGCTCACCCAAAGGGACAGCACACGTACGAAACATCTAATACCACGCATTGTGACATTGTGTGTGCTTTTGAATGCTGGAGCTACAATTCACGAAATTGCTTGCAGCTGTGGCTACAAACCCTTGCTTGATTGGAAGGCATGATATCAGCTTCCGTTGTTGGTTTTGGGATGCTTGTACTGTTTGCTTTTACGTCCAGATTTCCTGTTTGATTTTTTCCACTGCCACGTTGGAAAAGACAGATGAGAAACTTTGGAGGGCAGTGTTTGTCAGTAATTACAGTTCTTTTGGACAAGTGGACACGAGTGGATGTGATTGCATCCAGTTTTTCTGCATTGTTGAGGTGGTTCCAACAAAGCTCTGCCACAGGAAATTTGTGCATGAGTTGTGTTGTATTAAGCTCTGGTTTGTTGTTCTCTTTTCAAGCCGCAGCATATCTTCTAGCAAATGCCAGGCTGCAGAACAACGTTTGGATGCCTTGCTGCAGAAAAAGCCCTAATTTGCGACCTGTGTCTTGGGAGGTAGCTGCGAAAAATGAACCAGACTCGTGGCATGTGGTTTGTCAGGGCATTGGGGAGAGAATGGAACGAATTATTTCACATCAGCGCGTCCTTTGAACGGCAGAGCCTGGCTGCCCAATAAACGCAGCTTTCATTAATCAGCGAGAAGTTATGCAAATCGCAGCTTAAGCATGCAGACGCTTTGTGCTTGGATATCGATTCTTTGGCATAGCTGGCTCAAAGACTTCTGCACACTGCATAAGGTAAAGCGAAAGAGCTTGTCAGGATCCCTGAAAAAACACTTTCATTCAGATTACTTATGCTCTGTTTGCAGCGGACAGTTAGGCCCAAGGGAAAAAAGACTTCAACAGCTACAGTGGAAGAATGCTTAAGCTACGGCTACATACTTTTGTGCAATACATCGCACGATAAAGTTTTGTTTGTTGATTTTTTGTCATGTTGCTCGGCTTGCTATGCTGCCCAGAACGGACCTGATTGCAACCACTGACCCAGCAGAAGGAGGACAGCCTCGGAGAATGTGTTGAGCCATGGCCATGACGCCCACTTGGTCTCCGAGGTGAATAGAAGCGCCCTTAAAACAGCAGAAGAGCGGAAGTGGGAATCCAGTGGAAGGAATTCCAACTATATTGGCAGACGGATGACATCATTACGCCCTTGAGAAACTAGACACCTCCCGCGCCCCCCACCCCTGCACACACACTTCGATAGGTTTCATTCAGTAAGATAATCCACAGGGAAAGGAATGACAGAACGGTAAGGCGAAACGTCCGAGCATTTGAAGGTGTTTGAACATGTGTTGCATACATCAAAGCGGCGGTGGTGCAGCTGCAGTCAGCGGAAACAGGTTTTGGAGACTATCATGAAAGGACCATGGAATCGAAAAGACAGCAGCAGGGTGGACCAGTGGAGTCCGTAAGATAACGAGCAGGTACAGGATCAAGCGTCCTTGATCCCATCCCAACAGTGATCATAGCTTCGAATCCCTTAGGTACAGGGTGGGACACACACACACACACACACACTCTCAAGTCCAGAGTCTAGAGGCATCAAACTTTGGGGTGGGATGCTGTAAAGAATTTGAGAACGCTTCGAAGAACCGACCGAGGTGTTCGTAAAGATTGCAGATTTGCTTTACCTGTGTTGAATGACATGTATTTATTCTCTAACAAACAGCCAATACAGAAAGATGGCATCACGCATCAATGGCTATCTCTATTTTCATCCCTGAGCCCACTTCACTGAAGCCACACCAATCAGAGGTTGAAGTGAACCCCAGACAAGCGTGTGTCGCGAGCCAGGGGTGACCATCGATCATGGCAGGCCCGAAGTTGATTGGAGAAACATTTGACAATGTCACGAGGTACCGTGAGTTCAGGGACACTTTGAGTACTATGGGTAGAAGTGCTCTGCAGCTTGTGAACAAACAACTGTGATTTTATTAATGACTTGAATGAGCTTGGGTGGACTTGCCAAATCACTGGATGTGTCGCCGAGATCCAACATTCACAGTATTGAGATCATGATCCTGGGAAGCCTCGAATAACATGGAAACATAGGCTGTCCAACAAGTGGGTACGGCGCTCCCCATGAAGCTTCAGAAGGTTTCAACATTTTTTTGAATTGACTATCCTTGTGCCTTGGACCTTGGTGCGTGCTTGATTTGTCTTTAGCTTTGAAAGGCCGTTCCAGAATGAACGTCTTACGGTTCAAGTCCATGAGAGAAGTGTTGATATTTCTTGAAGCGAGCAGCAACCTTTGCTTCCTTGTGACGAAGCTTTCAGAGCTGTCCTTGGCCCCAAACCCTAGGCTAAGTTGGAGCCATCAACGGCGTGAGAAGCTGAACACCTTGGCCTTCCCGGCCATCGCATGACAACTGCAAAGCATAATTCCTTTTCCTTTTGCTTCACCAAAGCAAGAGTGGGAATAGCACCAGCTCTAGCGATGTCTCAATACATAGATTCAAGACTTACATGCACCGACACTTTCAAGCCTCTAGTACTTGTGTGGACATGGGCCGAGTGCAGCATGGCTTTTGCACAGGCTGCTCTCTTGTGCTTCCCAGCAGGTGTCTGGGGCTAGGCATTCCAATTTGAAAGACAGAACTGAACACATGAACAAGTCTAAGTATGGCATGTTAACTTCCCCAAAGTCTAGTAAAGTAACAATTGAGCTCTTCTGCGTCCAAGGCAGTAGCTTCGTTGTTACTACTAAAACCCTTTACTACTAGCTACTTGCGTTTAGTACAGGCTTGCCCACTAGATTAAACTTCGCCTGACATCTAGAAACCAACTCATTAAGGCTCAGGCTTCTTCAGATTCCTTGAAGAAGCCTGAGCCCTTCTGCGTCCGGGCACCTAGTAATTACTTGTTCGCGTAGCAGCTACCCCGTGCTTGTTATCTACTTAAGCTTACTTCTCAAGCTACCATCTCTTTGCGTCTTGCCACCTCCTTAAGACCTTACTTCTTGTCTCAAAGTCGTTGCTTCTGTCTTTGGCAGTGTTTTCACGTGTAAAATAGAGGAGCTTTGGGGGTGCTGTGCTCCAGCAGCCCAGCCACCTTTGGCGCTGCTTGAAATGTGCCTGGGCACCCCAGAGTGTGTTTGAAAGCTCAGAGCCCTAAATGGTCCCAGAATTGTTCAAAGCCTTTGCTTCCATTTTCTGCATGCAATGTGTCGGCACTACGCGCTTCGGACTTCTAGGGCATTCTCCTTCCACAGCACGTGATCCAGTCGACTTTTGTTGAAGCAGCTAACTTATATATGTTGAACGTGCCCTTTGTTATGTACCTTTTTTGAAGGTGACAGGCTTGATCAGTGGGGCTGCTCCTTTTGGTTTAGTTGACCCAGGAAGAGCGCTGCTGTTGCATCCACTGTGCCTTGCTGAGTTCGGGCTCTTCCAGGGTGAAATCCTCTTCGACATACGGAGACTTTCTTTTTCTTCTTTTCTTCACAGTTGTTAGACGTTTACAAAAAAGTCATTTGGAGAGGCGCATGGTGAGACGGGCACTGCTTTGGATCGCACTTGTAACACTGCTTTAGCAGTGCCGATTAATACTCAGTTAGCGTTGCTAATGCCCAGGTGGATGTCCTCTGCCACTGAGCACCTTTCCCATCTCGGAACAGCGAAAGCCTCGAGAGGTGCGGCTAAGACCGGACCAGGGAGTAAGACCGGAGGACAAAATAATGGTAAGACCTGCTTAGTTTTTAATTTAATATATACATACAGTACATTCAAGCCAAATTTGAAACGAAGTAGTGGGGGTGCTGGGAGTGGGCAGGCCGCCAAGAGGTGGTAGCTCAAGAAGCCAGCTTGAGTAGGCAACAGTAGTAAGGAGTCGCTTCTAGCAGCTGCTAAACGAACAAGCTAGATGCCCAGACGCAGAAGGGCTCCGGCTTCTTCAAGGACGGGGGGAGCTTCCTTGAAGAAGCCTGAGCCTTAATGATTTGGTTCCTGGATTTTGCGGGAACTTTTGGTTCCTAGATGATGGTAGCTGCTTGGTAAGGCTTGGTTAGTTTTGTTTTAGGTAAGTAGCAGGAAGGAGGTTTATTACATACGACAGCGTAAATTCTTTCAAGTCTTCCTTGACAAAATGTTCTTTGATGGTTTTTCTTCGGGTGCGTTCGCAAACATTTGCAGTTCTTTTTGTGACTGCACTCTATGCGTATATTATATATTGCGAACGAGTTTCCATGTGCAGGAATATTGCATTACTAGCATCATAGAAAGAACAGTTCATTTGTAAATTGTGTGCATGAGGACCTACTGCGGTCCCTTTGCCTATTGAGAAAAGTATGGTTGAAAAGCTCCTAGGTCACTGGGATCCTGGGTGGGGCCTTTGGAGCTCAAACAGCTGGACTGGTGAAGAATTGTTGTGAGCAACACTCTGTACCCATTGCATTGTGTCAAAGAGACATTAATTAGTACAAGGAGAAGATGGAGGAGATCAGGGAAGTCCTTCAGAGTATAGCACAGAGCACGCTGGCAACGGCATCAGCAGCTGAGGCAGTGAAGAAAGCAGTAGAAGACAAGAAGCCAACGACAACAACAGATTGGTTAAAATTGATAGCGCAAAGCCCAACATCTTTGACTACAAGTCACAGGATGAAGAGATCAAGGCATTTAGAGAGTGGTCATGGATCTTTGAGAAACATTTGAGCGCAACTGATGAGGGCTACATGAACGGTTTGAAAGAGGTTCATGAGAAGCCAATGAGAAGTTTGATTGGGACTTGGCAACTGAGGCAGAGAAGACTAGATGCATCAAGCTCTATGGATTGTTTGCTTCACTGATAAAAAGGGGCACTGGTGAAAGCGGTGGAAGACTCTATTGGGCTTGATGCCTGGAGGAGTTTGAATAAAGCTTCAGAGGCAAGAGGCTTGGCACTCTTGGGAGCAGCCACTACACGGCCAGCATTTTCAATGAATAGTGCAATACACCACCTCAACTCTTGAAGCCTTTTGAACGTGACAATTGGTGACAATGTTCACTACCCAACTTTGAGGGAACATGTTTTGCAATGGGACAGATCTCAACAGAGGTGGTGGCTAGTAGCAGTACAGAATATCAAGGACCGTTGGTCGAGTCTAAGGTGCCAAAGGAAAAGGTAAGAAGGTCAAAAATGACCATCAGAAAGGAAAAGCTAAAGATGCCGAGGGCAAAGGAAAGAAAGGAAAAGGAGATCAGAAAGGAAAAGAAGGTGATCATAAGGGTAAAGGCAAAGGCGAAGACCAGAAAGGCAAAGGTGTGGCAGCGTGTTACACTTGTGGAAAGCCAGGACATCTGGCTAAAGACTGTTGGAGAAGCAATATTCGACAGGTAGCGAGTGATCAGACCCATTCATCTTCAGGAGGAGCATCAGTGAAAACTCATACAGTTGGCCAACAACATGCTAGTGTGAGCCAACAAGGGAGCTCAGCAGAGACCAAGCCTGTAGTCAGGAGAATTGTGAGCAGTGAGCCGACCATCTTTGACTTGAGACAAGGCGATGATGAGCCAGAAGATCAAGGAGTTCGAGTAATTCACTTCCACCTTGGAGATGATGATGATGAGGCAGAATTCCAGGAAGTTGAAGAAATTGACATCTCAGATGATGAGCCCATGGTGAGAAGATTTGGGGAAGAGAATGAGGATGTGGCCATCATTATTGACAGTGGAGCAGATGTAGCGTTATTCCCTTTGAGTATGGCAGATCATGGGGAAGCAGAGCCACAATTCAGCGCAAAGACCAAGCTACAAGATGCTCAAGGAAACCGCATCTCTACAGGAGGCGCGAAAAGTGTTGAAATTTCCTTGCGTGACCTTGATGGACGAGAAGTTCTTCTCAAAGAGAATGTGATCTTCAGTTCCAATTCCAAGGTAAATCAGCCCATGCTTTGTGATGGAAGGTTGATGGAACATGGTTGGGGAATCAACAGCAGAGAGCAAATGTTGGAGAACGGTGACTTGAAGGTACCACTCAACCTACAGAAACGTTCTTTGACAGTTCGAGGCCGCGTTAGAGTCAATTCGAGATGAAGATGAGAACTGCTTGGACGTGCAAGTACCTTAAGATCTTGAGAAAGAATCAGGTTCAAGATTCAATGAGCATGGGCTGCTAGAGGGAAGCTTATTGACTTCAAAAATTTGTGGATCCCCCAGTAAAGATGGCTAATGCCTGAATGTTGTGAGGGCGTGATGAAGAAGGATGAACTTGTTGAGCAATTCTTTGATGATGATGCAGTCATTCCTTCAATCACAATCTTCAGCTATGAGCTAGCATCACTAGAGGATATGGGATTCTCTGCGCCAGGATACAAGAAGCTTGAGAACAGAAAGCAAAGAAAGAAAGAAGTGCAGCAGACACTAGAAGAGATTACCCCTACTCCACAGGAGAAGGAGGTAGAAGGTCAGAAAGAAGATGAAAAGAAAGAAGATGACCTTGAGTGTGAACTACAGCTGAGCCCAATGGATGTAGACAAAGTCTTGGTGAATGGAATAGAGTGGACTAAGGATTCATCTTTGGCAACTCTGAGGGCAGCTTGTTCATTTCTCGGCATTTCAGGCAACGGCCCCAGGCTAAAGATCGACACCAAGATCCTCAATCGCAACAAAAAGATGGAATTGTTGAACGCCGAAAGCTTGGTGAGAAAAGCTCAGGAGACTAGAGAGGCATTAAGGCAAAATGTGGCAACGATGCCAGATGAAGCAACTCAAGCAAGGCGCAGATTGACGCGCGCGCCATATGCCAAGTGGTGTAAGGAGCGCGTTGAACATCGAGCGCGTCCAGATCGCCATGAGAGAACAGATTGAGTGAAGAGAGGAAGTATTCCTGAGGTGAGCTTTGACTTTTGCTTTACAAGAGCAAGAGACTCACAAACGAAGTCACCAACAGCAGTATGTTGGCTAGTTGCAATTGTGGACTCTTTAATGTTGCGCCTTTAGGGAGCAAAGGCGTATTCAGCAATCGCCTGGTGACTATGAGCCCACAACAAGGCAAATCCTCAAGATGCTGATCAATGCTCGCCACAGCTAGGACTCACCACCAGATTGGTTAACTCAGAGCTGGGAGATCACTCATTCCTGTCAGAGAACACAGTTGACAGGGTGAGAAAGCTCGTAGCTTTGGACTTGGGCAGCAAGACACGCCAGTTGGGTACTGAACAGATTTCAGCCAGTCAAAGGTGCAACTCCCTATGAACTTGTCTATGGCAAAAGCTACAAAGACTTCTATCAGAGTATGGTGAACCAGTTCATGGTTGCACCAAGAGCCTCAACAAAGGAGAAGCGAGATTGCGTTTATGTTTGTTCTTGGGAAAGGTTGAAAGGCAAGACGCCTATGTACTCACAGATGGAGTGCAGGTAGTGCTTAGCGAATGAACCAGAGGAGCAGATCAAGATTGGTCCAAGTCCAAACACTTACCCATATACAAAAGCTTCAATGCATTTTCATGGGTGTATCAAACCAATTTTGGAGGCAGAATTATTGCAACCAAGAGGAGAGCAGAAGCATTACCAGCAGCGCATATAGATATTCCTCGAGAACATGTAACTGTGAAATTCAGAGACGAGGTTGCAGAAGCAGTCATGGCAAAGGCATTGGAAGGAGGAAGTGACTCAGAGAAAGAAGAGGCGAAGGGCCGAAGGAGATTCCAGCTGCGCTGGAGTTTTTCTGTTGAAGCAATGAAAAGAGATGGAGGTGAAAGGAAGCTAGACGCCTAATAAGAAGCAGAAAGTTCTCTTTACAGATGAGAAGACACTTGAGGAAGTGAAGGCATTTCCCTCTACATCATTGCCAGCAGGACAGCCAAATCCAATTACTCCTATACTATCTGCATTGTGAAAAAGAATGGGATGATGAAGAAGCAGGTGACTCAGACTTAGAAGAGATCAATGGACCTGAATGCTTGTGTCGTGGTGGAGAATATGAACCAGAAGGAGACGCAGAAGAATGGATTGACAGAGTAGCTGATGATGCAAGGAGAAGCCAGAGAGAAGCGCAAGAGGAATCAGTTACTTGACAACGCGCAATGTGTATGGCTGGAGGAAGAAACCATATCAACTTGGAGACGGTATTTCAGTCAGGAGGTGGGAGAGAAGATCAAGACTAGTTGCACTTTCGCTGAAGGAAAGAGAGATGACATTTTCTCACCAGCGACTTCAGGACATGTACTGAAGCTTCTACCCACAATATTCTTGCAGAGAACCAGCAAAGAAGATGAGGCAAGAGAGGAGCGTTCTCACGGATGTTAGGGTGTCCCGATGTGAAGGATGCATTTCTACAAGCGCCGCAAGAGAAACCATTAAAGTGGTCTTGAGAGGAGAAGAATTCCTAGCGAAGAGGAAGCTACCTGGACAAAGAGTTGGAGCAAAAGCATGGTTTGACTTTTTCACAGAGTACCTCACAGAGGAACTCAATTACCAGTTCAGTGCTGAGTGTCCATGCCTGGGAAGAAATGAGAAGAGTATCATTTTTGACTCATGTGGATGATTTGGTTTTCACAGGAGACTCAAAAGTACATCAATGAAATCTTTCTTCCAAAGATTCAAGGCAAAGTCGATGCCAGTGTGAGCAAGATTGAGAGGATTGGAGACCATTTTCATTTCCTGAGGAGAAAGTACAAACTTGAAGTTGAGGGATTATGGACCCAACCAGGCAACTGCATCCAGCAGATGTTGAAGGCCTATGAAGAGCAGATTGGACCTGTCAAACTCCAACAACTACCAGCAGACAACCCAGATGGAAGACAAGTCAGAAGTCTTGCGTGAGCCAGAGAAGATTAGCCTTTTCAGAAGCATTGTTGGATCAGGTATCTGTCTATGTCGAGAGGGGTATGATGTAGCGAAGGAGTTGGCTTCAACAACGCCAAGTCCTACACCTATGTCGTTTCATCACTTGAAGAAATTCCTGGGATATTTGAAGAAGGCTATGGAGTATGGTTTAGTGCTTGAATTTCCACAAGGAGGAGAAGGTTATGCCAAGAAAGGAGAAAGCTGTTTGTGCTTGGAGACATTCTCAATTTCAGACTGGAGTGGAAACAAAAGCCGCAGAAAGTCAACGTCAGGAGGATTCCATGCATTGAATAGTTGTCCATTGTTCAACAGCAGCAGAACACAGAAGATTGTCAGCCTATCTTCGTGTGAAGCAGAACTACATGCAATAGTTTCCTCAGCATCAGGTGGAGTCTATATCAGAGCAGTTCTGGAATGTGTTCTTGGGACAAGGGTGGACCACTACATCTTCACAGATTCATCAAGTTAACGTCAACTTGTGACAAACATGAGACACGACTTCAAGGACAAGGAACCAAATATTTGATGAACCTCATTGGTTACTGGCGCAGCGAAGACCAAGTAAGAGTAGGAGAATATGAGAGAAGGGAATTTGAAGAAGGTCAACAAGATTGCAAAGATGCTTGTGAGAATGGTAGCGTTGGAGGGCTTGCAGCCAGTGGTTCTTGAAGGCAATATCCAATGTGAACTGGACGCAGTGAAGAAATCCATGAAGATTGGAAATTCTGGATTGCCATGATCATGGTGTTCAGCATTATTGGTTTTGACCGCAGTGATTTTCGTGATCGTCAAGATCTACAAAAACTTTGAAGCGCTACACGCAGATTTTGCTAAAATTGCCCTGGGAAGAGACCCCAAACAGTGTGTGTGAGTTCTAGAGGTGTAGTAGCATTGCGGTCCAGGGAGGTGATGGTGGTGATGAAGGTGGAGATCGTGGTGATGGGCGGTGGTGGTGGCGGTGGTGGTGGTGATGGGTGAGTGAAGAGTGAGAGTGAGAGTGAGTGAGAGTGAAAGAGAGAGAGAGAGAGAGAGTGAGTGTAACTGAGTGTAACTGAGTGAGAGTGAGTGTGGGAAAACCAGAAACGACGATCACGTCCCGACCAAGGTGACGACGAGCGCTCATGTCTGCCAAGCTCGTTAGCCCTTTCCGAAAATTGGATTAACAGCTTGCAAACGCCATAACCAAGCAGGTACGTGGATTCTGTGTCTAGAATCCATATCAGTGACTCGTAAGTCAGGCAGTCCCCCTGCAGAAATTGGTGAAAGAGCAAAAACCTAAAAAACAATCCGGAAGGATCCCTGTAACTCCAAGGGTTACACGCACACACACGCCTCCCGAGGGGAGGCAAAAACTAAGTGACGAACAAGTCTGCGAGGTTTACAATGTGCTGTGCCTGCCACGAAATCTACACTTCAAGGTTCGCAAAGTGCTGTGCCTGCCACGAAATCTGCGCTTCGAGGTTCACCAAGTGCTGCGCCTGCCACGAAATCTGCGCATGGAGGTTCACAAAGTGCTGTGCCTGCCACGAAATCTGCGCGTCAAGGTTCACAAAGTGCTGCGCCTGCCACGAAATCTGCACTTCGAGGTTCACAAAGTGCTGCGCCGGCCACGAAATCTGCAAACGAGCCACATCTCCAAAAGTCACGATTCACTGCATCTGTCACGAAATCAGAGCGCCTCGAAGATCATCACCTTGTCCAAAGTGCTACACCTGCCACGAAATCTGCATTTCGACGTACAACCGATCCGACCTCTTGCGCCTGTCACGAAAAGTCGATTCACGACCACCAAAACAGGAGGTTTCCCTTGCGCCTGCCATGTGCGAAAACGCACATGGCACCGCAACAAGACTGTCGCGACAAGCGCCCGCCGCGGCCGCCCAGATTTCGCGAGCGTGCGCAGTCGAAATGCGCGTTGAGGATTTCGAGAGACATGAATGTATTGCAAATAGCAGCAACTTGGCCGGACACGCCTGCCGTAAGGACCCCTAAGTGTGTCCACACTGTTTGTGGAACAAATAGCTTCATGACAGGGTTCTATCAAACTATAGCCCAGAGAATGGACAAGCGAATTGTTGATGTTGAAGTGAGAGTTGGAATTTGGAGAGAGGATAATCTTTAAGAGAAGTTAGAAACGCTTCCAGTGTATGCCAGGAGAATCCATTGTGGAGTAACCCTAAATGGAGGTTTTGTAGAGAGAGAAGTGGCAAGCCCACAGTTTATTCTTAGCTACAACATCTTGAGCGAAACCAACGCAGGAAAGTACCCAGCCAGAAGGAATTTTGCAGGTATGGGGGTATAGAAGGATGAAGGACACAGGGTGACGCTAGAGGCAGCCCATGAAGGAGCAAATCCATGAGAAGGACTCTTGAGCAGAACGAGGAAAATATGAATAACTACTTGGAATAGCAGAACACAGAAGGGACAACCCAGATGAAGATATGAATAGGCTTCCAGAAAGAGAGTGACAAGAACCGAATCGAAGAAAATAGACCATGGTGGCAAAGTGAGCCCAAAGAGGCATTTTAGGGTCTCACACCGCTTCCACAGGGAACAGTGTACAGGAACATTGCATTACTAGCGTCGTAGAAAGAACAGTTCATAGGTATATTGTGTAAACGAGGACCTACTGCAGCCCCTTTGGCTATTGAGAAGAAGTGCGTCTATATATTTATGTATATATATACATACACATATGTGTTAAATCAATCTTTCCCCTCTATATAGGGCTCTTTCTCTTTTCAATGTCAGTATACTGGCCGAACCATGTTGTTGTCAATGTTGTAGTTGTTGTTTTGACGCAATGTCATGAAAGATGTTGATGTTGTGCTCTATGTTGTGATTTACTGTTCCCCGCATTGACGTGTGGTTTTTGGTTTTCAGTCTGGTGTCCGCCTCTTCCTTCCTCCCGCTCCTTCTCTACCCGCCTCCTCTCAACCAATTGTCACCAACCAATTGTCATCAACCGATTATCATCTACCAATTGCTACCAACCAATTGCCGCCCACCAAGTGTCACCAACCAATTGTCACCAACTAATTGTCATCAACTGATTGTCATCAACCAATTGTCATCGACCAATTGCACCAACCAATTGCCTCCCACCAATTGTCGCCAACCAATTGTCATCGACCGATTGTCATCAACCAATTGTCATCGACCAACTGCTACCAACCAATTGCCACCCACCAACTGTCACCAGCCGATTGTCATCAACCGGTTGTCATCAACGAATTTGGTGACAAACTAATTGTCATCGACCGATTGTCATCTGCCAGTTGTCATCAACGAATTGCTACCAACCAATTGCCACCCACCAATTGCTACCAACCAATTGTCACCAACCAATTGCTGTACTAGATTTGACGCTGGAAGCAAAATGCCCTCCAACCTACTAGCGTTGGCCTCCAACCTAATAGCGACGGCGCTTTTGTCTGTGCTAGTGTGATTTGCGTGGCAGGCGCAGTCAGCGGATGTACGCCCCGGTGCTGGCCGGGGCTGCCCTGGCGTTGCTGGGTCTCCGCCCGCTGTGGCGCTGTGATTTGTGTGGCACTTGTGTCTGCGCTGCTGTGATTTGCGTGGCAGGTGCAGTGCTTTGGTGTTCTCCAGGGGGGTCGGATGTACGCCCGGTGCTGGCCGGGGCTGCCCTGGGGTCGCTGGGTTTCCGCCGCTGTGCCGCGTGACTTTTTGGCACTTGTGTCTGCGCTGCTGATTTGCGTGGCAGGCACAGTATTTTGGTGTTCCCGAGGAGGTCGGATTGCCCTGTCGTCGATGGGTCTGCGCCGCTGTGCCGCTGTGATTTGTGTGGCAGTTGTGTCTGTGCTGCTGTGATTTGCATGGCAGGCGCAGTATTTTGGTGTTCCCGAGGAGGTCGGATTGCCCTGTCGTCGCTGGGTCTGCGTCGCTGTGCCGCTGTGATTTGCGTGGCAGTTGTGTCTGCGCTGCTGCGATTTGCGTGGCAGGCGCAAGACTTTAGTGTTCTCCAAGGGCGTCGGATGTATGCCCCGGTGCTACCCGGCGCTGGCCTGGCATCATTGTGCGTGTTCAATGCATTCCACTGTGGATGATTTCCGCTGCCACCCACCAATTGTCATTTTCAACCCACCATTTGTCACCAACCAACTGCCACCAACAAAGATTGTCACCAACCGATTGTCATCAACCGATTGTCATCAACCAACTGCCACCAACAAATTGTCGCCAACTAATTGTCGCCAAAAACCAATTGTCATCAACCGATTGTCATCAACCAACTGCTACTAACCAGTTGCCACCCACCAATTGTCACCAACCAATTTCCACCAACAGATTGTCGCCAACCAATGGCGCCAACCAATTGTCATCAACTGATTGGCGCCCGCCAATTGGTCACCATTTGTCATCAACCAGTTGTCACCAACCAATTGCCACCAACTAATTGTCACCAACCAATTGTCATCAACCGATTGTCGCCCACCAATTGCTACCGACCAATTGCCGCCAAGGAATTGTTTCAATTGGTGTTCTCCAGGAGGTCGGATGTACGCCGCGGCGCTGCCCTGGCGTCCCATGGGTCTCCGCAGTTGCGCCGCTGTGATTTGTGTGGCATTTGCGTCTGCACCGCTTTGATTTGCGTGGCAGCCGCACTACTTTGGCACCATCCCCAATCACTTCCAACCAACAACCCCCCAACCAACCATTTCTCACTCATTTCTCACCGATTGTCATCTACCAATTGCTACCAACCAATTGCCGCCCACCAAGTGTCACCAACCAATTGTCACCAACTAATTGTCATCAACTGATTGTCATCAACCAATTGTCATCGACCAATTGCCACCCACCAGTTGCCACCGACCAATTGTCACCAACCAATTGTTATCAACCGATTGTTATCAACCAATGGCTACCAACCAATTGTCACCAACCAATTGCCACCCGCCAATTGCCAGCCACCAATTGCCACTCACCGATTGCTACCAACCAGTTGTCACCAACCAATTGTCATCAACCATTTGTCATCACCCAATTGTCACCAACCAATTCCCACCCACCAATTGCTACCAACCAATTGTCACCAACCAATTGCTGTACTAGATTTGACGCTGGAAACAACATGCCCTCCAACCTACTAGCGTTGGCCTCCAACCTAATAGCGATGGCTGCGAACCTCATAGCAATGAGCCAAGGATGAAGCGCACATAAAATACATTTATGGGCGCTTCATTCTGTCCTCTAACCCCTCCTCCCTATGCTTCTCCTCCTTCTCACTGCAGACATTGTCTCTTGCTAAATTGTTAACATGTGGCGTTATCCGGTCCTATAATATTGTTTTTCTGGGACATGTGATCCAAATTGCATCAAAGTGCAGTTGGTTTTGAAAGTTACAGGCTTGGACTAAGCAGGCTCCAGTCTACAATTATGTTGGGCAATGGCAGCCATACATGACCAACCATCAAATATTTGTTTTTTTTTGAAAAACAAATGCGAAAAACAAACAAAACAAACGCAAATGAAAATGCAAACGCAGCGCAATTTGCTTTGTTTTGTTTTTTACCTTTTTTCCTGGTGCCACTTCTGCACTTATGAGAACTTTTACCCGTCAGCAATATTTGCTGTATGCTCCTAGGGAAAACGCGAAAGAATGCGAAAACAATGCGAAAATAAAGTGAAACAACAGCGAAAATAGAGCGAAAAAGTGAAACAAAAAAGACAAACACGCACAACTACATTTTTTGTTTTTTTGTTTGCTTTACCTTTTGTTTTTTTTGCTTTGTTTTTGCTTTATAAAAAATATTTTGGTTCCTTGTATCTATGGCTGGCGCGCCCGACACAAGTCTACAAGATGTAATCAGATGGAGAGCAACTCCGGAAAGTACTTGCAAACAGATATCTGACCGTGAAGACCTAATGGACAAAGCACATATCTTTCGGCAGCAACCTTGTGGAGAGTAGTTGTAAACAGATCTCAGTGATTACTGCTGGATAATTCTGTGCTTAACTACATAAAAATCTGCCGATGCACCTTGCATGGTGAAATGAACCATTTCAAAACTCAAAACCAAGACAACTGCCTGACCCGGCCTTAACTTTTCTGCCGCACATATCCTGTTTTGGAGGCTTGAGTCTTCAACCCGACATGGATGCACGACAGCAAACTTTGTTGTTATAGTCGTCCCAGCGATGGTTGGCCTGATCCGGGCCACCCCTTGCCAGCATTGCCTTTTGACTTGACGTGACTAATTCATGACCTGTTCCGGAAATTTTGGAAAGGGGTAATTCCTGGAGTGGACCTTCGAACCAGAAACGGGAGCCCGGAGTCTGGTATGAGGTTGCGAGAAAACAGGCCCAACTCGTATGTTCACAGTTCACACTGTTTGTTCTTGCTCGCTCATGCGCTCTGGTTTCGTTGACAACCCTTGCAAGTTTGAATCTTGTAACATGACCCTCCTTCTCACAGCGCACAGGATTAGGCATTAGGGATTAGGACACTTCCAGTGTTTATTTCCAACTATGTTTTCAACATAAACATTAACAAACCTCTTTCCACGACATTGGCTACAACATTGAGGTGTTCAATACCATCTTCCACAACATTGGTTACAACATAGAAATTTACAAGCCCTTGGCCAGCAACATTGGTTACAACATAGAAACTTCCAGCACCCCCTGTCTACAACATCAACGACAACATAGTTCAGAACCAATACGGACCCAGGCGACAGAGATAGAGAGGAAAGTTTGAAATACTATATTTGTATACACATTCACACCGTCGTCCAGGATCCGAATCAGGTGTATATACAGTATACAGCAGCAGTCATGTCAGCTGAGATCATGGATGTTGCAAGATGTTGAATGGTCTATGACTATGACTGTTTGATATTTTTTCAAGAAAAACATGTTTTCTCGTGACCTGTGAGATTGATGTCAGGCTAGAACCTGCGAGACATGTTCTTTGCCACAGGCGGTGAGCGGGTCCAGGATATAGGGACTGTGGAGTCAGGAAAGAGGAATCAGCGTCATGTCTGCAAGCCTTTGTGCGTCCCTTTTGGTGATACCGAAACGCCGCGCCGCCAAATTGCCAGGCTTCAAAAGGCAATGTGCTTCCAAATAACGAGGCAGAAGGCAGGCCCCATGAGCCTGTGATACAAGCGCGTGTTTTTGTGGACATTGAGTCTCTCGAAAAAGGTCTGCGCTTTGGTGCGCGCCTCGCCTTTGTTTCGTGGCGCCTAGTTCTGTCCAGGCGGGAAGGCAAGATGCACCCCGTAGAGACAGCTAGCTGTCCTTTGTGATTTTGACGAGCTGCAAACAGTTTGCCAACTTTAAATTTCAGAACTTTACCTGCAGGCTTTGTCAGCGTGTGCCTGCAGAGGTTCGCGGTTCGTGCTGGTGACAGAATCTTGGAGAGATCACCAACTACTGATATGTTCAGCCCAATACACTGAACAAAAAGACATGGCTTCGGCAGGATCAACACATACATATTGTCAAAAGAAGCTTCGGATCCTGGAGTTGGAAAGCCCTAGTTTCTCTCATTATATACTCAAGTTGCGCCGATCGTATCGGACTGCCAGATATTGCCCAAGCTTCTTCTTTACTTGGGACCAAAAGAACTTCAGCAACTGCAGCTGGGCAGGGAGTTATTGTGCCTACGTTGTGACAGGCGCGAAACCATCAAGTCTTTTGACTGTTTTTTAATACATTATGTTCCTTGTAGCGCACTTGAGGCAAGTGGATGGCTGTGTATACACAACGAACAAAGATTGTGAGGGTTGTCAGCAGTGTTGCCGCTGCTGTCCTGCAGTCTGAATAGTCTGTCCTTTGGATTTGTTCTGTTGGTGACTAGGATTCTTCCAGTGAGCGCCAGCTGCCTTTGTCAAGGCGTCGTTTGGACCTACCAGTCGCCAGTCAGATGTACGTTGGTCTAGGTTGCTCTTCGTGTCCGAATCTTTCAGAATATGTTTGGTGGATGCTTATCACTCGTTGCCTCTAAATTTTAGAGCTTACTACCGACAACACAGTAGTGCAGTCTATTTCTTTGCTCATTCAAGTTGTGCCACTGTGGGCTTGTTGAGGCTCAGCTTGCTCAAAGCAACCCCGTGCGAAGCCAAAGTATTGACAGCATCAGGGGTTGTGATTGCCAAAGCTGAAAGCAGCTAAATGTCATGGAACACCTACCCTTTTCATATTGTTTCCTTGTATTTACAGTATTTTATGTATATTTTCAGTAATATTCCTAAGCTGGTTTAAAACCGGATTTTGACAGTCCTTGGGGAGGGCCCCGTGAAGAAAACAAAAAAGCAAAAAAGACAAAAAACCAAACAAAAGACAAAAAAACAAAAAATAACACCAGGATAGCATTATCTCCAATGAGGTCAGTTTTCTTTGTTCTACACATTTCTCTTACTCTTGGCCGCCTCTCCTCTTGGACCTTTTGCAGATCTGGTTGAGCAACTCTGTGTTGGGTCAGCATTTGCTCATCAAGCCTCGTTTGCTCCCTTTCGTCCCTTGGTTGCCATGCCCTTTGCGGCTTGCGCCATCGCTGCGGCTAAATCCGAAGGACGACTGAGAGTACCTTGTCTGAATAAGTGACTGCAAAGCAAAACTTGTCTGAAACTCGCATCATTGCCTGCATTCAAGTCTACAACCTTCGGCTGATGATCAGCAACCTTTTGGATTTGTGGGCCATATCAACATGAACAGCTTCCATTTTGCAATGATGAAGATGCCCCGCCTGTCCACCGAGACTCTGAGTGCCCGCTGCAATTGGCACGTGATGATTTCGGAGCCTCGTGGCAAGAAAAAGAGCGCTGACGAGCTTGGGGTCACGTGAAAGTTTGTAGTCACAACTCACACTTGGAATTTCCTACCTGTCTAAAGAAAATATCTCCATACAATTGCGTAAGCGCACAATCCTTCAAGTCAGCGTGCGCAAGGTCTTTTGTTTGCTTCATGGCTTCACTACAACGCAAATGTTGGTCTGCTTCTGCGCTTACCACTGTCTGGCTGCAGCTGCTTGTCTCAATATCTCTGACATTCCCGCAAGTGCATACCTTCCTTGGACCAAACATGGTTTCCATCGACCCTGGCAACATCAGGCTGTAGGATGCTATCGACGCCACCTCGGCTATGTCTCTACGTGACTTGCCAGATCACGTTTGTGTTGCGCCCATGCCTCCAGGATCCATCACCACCTTGGATCTGCCACTGCGAGACCTTGACTCAAACTTACTTGGGCTCCGCCACTTCGTGGACAAGGCGCTGGATATCGAACCTTCTCAGATGGAATGGAACCAGATTCAAGCCAGTGTGAGAGACCATGCGTGGCACGAACTGCCGGCAGTGATGCAGTTCAAGTTGCCCCAACCTTCGATTCTGTCATCCAGTACTTCTTCTTGCCGCAGTCTGATGGGAAGGTTTGCCTGCTGAAGCATGTGCGCATCACCTCCGACAAGATGAAGGTGAAGGGGGCCTACATCAAAACCCTTCTCCAAGGCCAAGGCTATGAACTTCAGAAGGGCGGGGCCAACAAGAAACTTGCCCGAAAAAGCTTTCAATGGCTTTTAGAACAGCTTGGCGGAAGCCAGACTCGACGCTACTCCTTCAGTCCAGAGGTCAAGGTTGTGAAGTCTAAAGCGCCAAAACCTGATGAGGCAGCGTGGAACTTCTTGATGGAACATGGCGAGTTGGACAAGGTCTTCGTGCTTGACCTCTGGTGCCAATGCCTTGCTGTTTGCCACGTACATCATCATTCAACTGGCAAAAAATTGCAATATTTCCTCATTGCCAACAGCCTGAAACATACCTGTCTGTAGTTCTTCACTACAAATGTACGAATATGGATGATATTGTCTGCGTCTGTCTGCCTCACATACAAAACCAAAAACCTGAAAGTAAAAAACTAGGTGTTTGTGGGGGCTTAGCATATATATGGCTGTCTTAGGGTCTGGCAGGCTTGGGTGGACAGTTGTCATTCCATAGAGAGTTCAGAACCTGTGTCCATTTTGGCTCAAGTCTGATCCAAACTGGCAGGTTCTGTGTTTTCTTGTTCAGGAGTGACCTGGCAGAAGACTTCATGCCAGCGAGGGTCAGGGAGGGGATTGATGTTGCCCTGTTTACGGACTTGCAGGTACTCACCGGCGGCATGGCTGGACTTCACGGCGCACATCGAGTCCATGTTGGCTGCTGGGAGGCGGGACTCCGCCCTGGTGCTCTGGGAGTCCGTGGTTGAGATCTTTCATGTGGGGTCACTCCAATCCCCCACAATGCCTCCCCTTCGACGCGTCCCATGCACAGAGGTCCCCTGTTCCCGGTGACAGGACCGTGGTGGAGGCAGTCGACTTGGCGGCTTGCATTCAGGACGGGACACCGGGCCCATCTCGTGCATTGAACGCATTGCGGTGGTTGAGCAAAGCCGGATCTTTGCAGTTCAACCTGACCAACATCGTGCTCCCTACGCCCAAGTCCAACCGGCAACGCAAGAAGAACAGGCTATCGTGGTTGAGCCTCCCACGCTGCCCTTCCTGGAACAGGCCATTGCCCAATGCTGGGAGCAGTCGAACCCAAAGTGGTCCGCCCTATTGTCGTCGTGGCTCATAGCTGTCGGAGTGATGAGGCACCAACATTTGCTGAGGTCTGAACCTGTGCGATTGTCACGGAGCACGTTGCACCTCTGGTGCGAAAAGGGCAAACAGTCCTCCAAGCGGGGCGGCTTCCCATGGACTGTTCCGGCACACTTTGCCAACGGCTTTGGTTGGGCTGCAGCTATGTTGCAAGCTAACCGGGCGGTATTCAGCCCTGATGGTTCCAAGTGGGCACTTCCCGAATGTCAACGACGTTGCCAAGAGCTGTTTGAAGGACATGTGCAGGACGCCAAGGATCTCACTTCGTACTCCTGGCGCAGGATGGGGCCGACCATTGGCCAGATCGGAGGGCTGGGTCCACTCGAGCTTAATGCGCTGGGAGACTGGGAAGACCGCTCGTCGCTCCCTGACCCGGCATCGATGCCAGTGCGTTACAGCGGAGGTAAGAAAGCCACTTCGATGAGGGTCAAGCACTTGGTGTACCAACTTGGAGCGTCACTCCGAGAGCACCAATCCTGGGACGTCATCACCCCATCCGAGTTGGAGGAAGCCAAGGCCTTCGTGATGCCGACAGTCGATCGTCTGGTGTCGCAGGACATGGACACGGAGTGGCAGGGCAAGCTACCGGCTGAGCAAGTGCAGCGAGCTTTCAAGTTCAGTCAAGCCGCCCGTGCTTCTGCGGCAGCGGCAGGTGCTTCTCAGATGCCCGCCGCGATCAATGGCAAGCTGCTGACAAAGTTCATGCGCAATGGGACACCTCTATGCGCCGACTTCCAGACGGACAGCTGCTCCCGTACTCCATGCCCTGAACAGCACCTATGCGCCATTGTCTTGCAATCAGGTCGGGCATGCGGCAGCTCCCACAGTGCGCAGACCTGCTATGCCCGCCGTGCCCTGACAGAGGAGCGAGCTGCCGCCAAAGGCCTGCTTCCCCTGGCCCAAGAGCCTGCGGTCCCCACTGAGGCCCCGGTCGAGCCATCCGAGGAGCCACAAGAGGAGCCAGACTACGATCCCCCATCCGAGACCGAGTCGGAGGACCTCACAGTGGTCGCACCAGCGGAAGCCAAGGCTGCGCCGAAGCCTCCATCACCACTGGCAGGCGAGATCATCAAGGGCATCGCACCAGCTGCGGAGCGCCCCGGTTGTGGAGCCTGCCAACCCAGCAGCCGAGCCAGCACCTGCCCCGCCGTCAGCCACAGAAGAAACCAGCTTCGAGATGCCGACAATTCCAGCCAGCTTCACAGCAGCCACAGAGGACCAGCAATGGGACCGTCTTGCGACAGTGCGAGGCAAGTCAGCCCAAGCACCCACGCTGCTGTTGTCGCAAGCTATGGTTGGGAGGCATCCCTACCCGTGCCTCAGCACCACACTTCCCACAGGTCACCTTGCAGGTGGCGTGCTTTCCAGAGCACCCGGAGAGCCGCGGGCCCGTCCTCCCGAATGCGCTGCTGCGGCAATGGCCGATCGCGAACGCCCAACGGGCGGGGGCCATTTGGCGGGAGCTGTGGCCTCTCATCCGGCAGTCACTGTGGTGCGGTGAGAGTGTGTTGCTGCACTGCATCTCAGGCCGACATCGCGCCGCGGGGGGAGGGACCCTCTGCCGCGCTGTCATGTTGTCGGAGTCATGGGAGGAGAGTGCGAGGTGGCTGAAAACAGCGAGACACGGACTTGCCAGGGCTGATGCGAGACCAGAAGGTTGCAAGATTCCTTTGTGAAGCCAGCGCCAGTACGGCTCTGGGGAGCCCCTGGCCGCGTCCCTCAGCCTACATGGCGACCGAGCGGAGCTCCCTGCACTTGAGGGGTTCACGAACGTGCCTCTCTGTTTCCACAACCAGGGGGCCGATCGTGCGAAGCGGCTCACTGATCCTATGACGACCACCGATATCCTGGAAGCCATAGCGTGGGGTAGACCTTGGTGTCCTACTTGCCTGCAGCGTGCACCGGCATCTTGGCACCCACAGTGATCCGCAGCGAGAAATTTTGGGCGGTCGTGCAAACGCATGATCGCCCCGGCGCCCAGTACCTCGATCAGAGCAGCTCAGAGCGAGTGTGCGACAAATGAACGGGGCGGAGGGAGGTCGACGTCGGGGGGATGCGGGTAGGGCCTAGGAGATGAGGCCGTCCGAGTTTCCTCGCGTTCGACCGTCTAGGTTTTTCCCCCCCTTCAAGTCGAGTTTCCCCCCCCTTTACTGAGGCTGGAGGCCTGAGTAGGGAGTGGGAGGGTGCGCCGCTCCCCCGGGTGATCCGAAGGAGCAGTGGCGTGCCGGTTTCAACCCAAGTTCGAAGATCGGCTTGACCTCGCCGGAGTCGAACCGGTCGGGTGTGTCCGTGTCTTCGTGTCGGTCCTCTCTTCCCTCACCTCTTCTCCCCAATTTAAGCATTCCCGGGAGTGAGGCGGATCCACTCCCACGAGGCCACTACCCGGGCGTCACCCGGAGGTTTTATGGGCGGGACCCAACCTTAGCCATTTCAATTCAATCGAGGGGTCATCATGGCGAGTCTTTCTCTGATCCCTATCCAGGGGAGTGACCCCAAAGCGGCATTGGCAGCTCTAGGGAAGAACTTTGACCTAGCCCCCGAGATCGTTGACGCACTGGTCAAAGCCAAGATCAACAACTTTGAAGAGTTTCGTTTCCTTTTCTCGGATGGAGCCCAAGTTGAAGCATTCGTCCAGAAAGTTAAGATGGGGGAGGACCACCTCATCCAAACGGCCAGGCTCCGGCGGGCCTGGGCAGCGATGAACTTGTACTTCACCCAGGCCGATCAGGACAGATCTAAGGCGGTGACATCGGACCTGGACTCGCTCTTGGACGAATCGGAGTTGCGAGATTCGAAACAATCCTTTTGGCGGCGTTACCGTGAGAGGTTTCCCCCTGAGGTCCACCCATCGGACGCGACGATCTCGAGGGTGTCTCGTGAAATGTCCAAACGTATGTTGTGCATCTACAGCGTCTGGAAAGTGAAAACTCTCCAGCACCAGTTGCTCACCAGCCAGAAGAAGAGGAAGCTGGGGGAGAACCTCTACACAGAGGAGGCAGAGGAGGAGACCCCATGTGAGCAGACAGCCGAGAACTATTTGGACAGGCTCCAAACTCTGCTATTGGCCTATGCGATGGCGGGGGTCGCCCAACCAGCGACCTCTGACCCTACATTCGATGCCAAAAATGAGGCGATCCTCGGCTCTGACAGCACGATTTACGCCATCGCTCCACTGGATATTTGTATGCAATATTTCTATCGTGCTAAGAGGACAGCTGCTCTCATCCCAGCCTCCAAGCGACTGCAATGGCTCCAAACTCGCGACCTGGAAGAACGCAGTGAGTGGACATCGAGGTTCAGGGAAAGCACCGCTACCCTCGGCACGATTATGAAAGAAGTCTACCAAGCGCGTGATGCGCACTGGATCCCCCCAGTGGTCGCTGAAGCCCCGGTGGGAGTGACCCCCGGCCAAGCGAGCGGCAGCAGTCAGAGCCTACCGAGCAAGATGGTCCTCGGGAAGCCCGTCAACGGCAAGCAGGTTGCCAAGGTGATGAAGGACGGCGCCGCCCTCTGCGCAGCTTTTCAGCGAGGGGCCTGCAAGACCAAAGGGAAGTGCCCGCAGGGCGCTCATCGGTGCGGGGCGATCCTTAAGAAAGATCGAGTTTGTGGAGCATCCAGTCATGGGGCGGGGCAGTGTCGCACCTTGAGGTCCAAGCAGCACCCAGAAGGCCTCCCCAACCTCTCGGGTCGCAATAAGGCGAGGGTTGCGACAGACAACGCCGCTTGCCATTGGGTGCTGGACGAGATCCAGGCCTTGGCCCAGCGTGGGGGTGGTTCCATCCGTGAGAATCCCGGTAACTCGCTTCATTGGGAGTTACCCAAGGAGCGCGAGATGATGCAGACTGGGCTTTGGCAGGACACCACCTATGCAGCCTGTTGCTTCGCAGGTGCACGAGCCAAGCACCAGCGGCTCCGCCACAACATCGAGGAGATCAGTCGGTGGCCAACCCTGCGTTGCAACCATGTCCATGCCCCCGAGGAGTGGGCCCCATTCGAAGTGGATGGCGCCAGAGTTTTCCCTAGCAAGGAGGAGGCCGAGTATACAGCGCCGCTGGCTTTCTCTATCGCAGTCTCGGTCTCGTATTGGGCAGTCTGGACAGGCCACGCTAGATTGAAGTTAGGTCGGCTTCCACCAGTGGAGACAACAGGCCATCGAGCGCACTGGCTCTATCTCGACCACAGGTCCCTTCGTGAGTGGGCGATGACACCCATGGCAATCAGCCTTGGCCTTCTACTGCCAGATGCCAAGGAACGGTCCCGAGTGTGCCAAGTCGTTTCAGTTGATGCAGTGATCCATGAGGGCAGCCTTCCGGCCAACCACGTATACGTCGACCAGGGCCACCATCGACGCCGGCTACCCATTACTAAATGGGCACCTCCGTGTACACCGGGTGTGAATTGCTCTACAGCCGACTGGTTGGCGTTCTACGTCACCCACATTCGAGAAACTCTATGGGACAATCTCTCCGAACTCCAGCACAAGGTGCTGGTGAGTGACACCGGCGGTGGACCTTTGCCGGCCTCGTGTTCGACTACCTGTCACCGAATGCCCCGGCGCATCATCACAAGGCGGGCAGTCAGGCCAAACCAGCTCGCCGCCAATCCTCGAAGATTCTAAGAGCAGTCTCCATCTCACGGGTCAATGAATGCTATGGCGCCTACACAGCTATTCCCGCAGGAGAGTGTGATCCTGGCGTTCAAGCGTCTTTTCCCCTATGAGTGGTTCGCTGGCTTTCGCTTCCCGCTGGTTGAGGACCTTGTCAATGACTTCCCGTTCATCAGCCATCCGACCTGGAGAGCCCAGCGAGGGTTGGATTGGGATGGACCTCTGGGACCGGAGGGACCCAGCATTCCCGGCTCACGCAGCGCCATGCTGAAGGCCAGCAGGCCGGCGCATTGAGTCACAAAGCAGCCCTACCACCACTTCTGAGCTTTGGCTTGTCCGTCGATGACCACTTTACACAGTCGCTGGCACTTGGGCATCAACCCTTACCCACGGAAAGACTTCCGTTGCTCGACGACGACCTGTGGTTTTGTGCCGAGCATCATTGGAAGCCGCCAGCTGAGCTCTATGCATTGCGCAGGCGAGCCATCGGGGCCATCAAGGAGTTGAAGCAACGGTGGAGCCCAGTTACAGCCCAGTTACGGCGACTTCAGACTCCAGCCATCCGCCGAGTGACGGCGAGCCGCGACCTGGGCTTGACCGCCCTCTTGATCATGCTGCTGTCCTGGGCTGACACCACTTACCCCTATGGGTTGATCAAGGGCATGCCAGCGGTGGGAACAGCCCCGCCCTATGGCATCTTCCCGGTCCAGGAAGGGAGAGAGATCACCCTGGCAGAAGTCCTGGAGGGCTGGCAAGACCACAACTCAGGCATTATCCGACAGTTGAAGCCAGGGCCACATGACAGTGTGTTGCTCGAACAGAGTGAAGCCGACGCCGTTAATGGTTTCTGCACGGAGCCGATGACGCACGCGCAGCTACTTCGTCACATCAAGGGTGCCCCTCACCGGCTAATTCCGAGATGCATCATTGTCCAGTCCAGCGACAAGAAGCGGATCATCGACAACGGGGACACAGGGGGCCAATCCGAACGTTCTTCTGATTACAACAAGTTGACCTTATGCTCCCCGTTCAGGCCGGCTCAGCACATTGCCGCCGTGGCTGCGTGCGCTTCCCCCGCTCAATGGTACTCTCGTTTGGAGTGGGACTCCTTCGAGAGCGGCGGTGAAGACTGGCCCAATGCGTATCGAGGAACGCCCATATCACATGAAGAGTCCCTTGGTTGCGTGGTGGCGTTCTGGCACGAGCAGTGGCAACAACCAGCTTTCCAGCTGTATCATTCTCTGTTGTTTGGTCTGCCGCTAGCGGTCACCAGCTTCAACAGGTACAGTCGGCTGGCATCCGCAGGCTGTGCCTCTGCCTCACGTCGCTCTACTTCGATGACGCGAACATCGTTGACTGGAAATCTTCGAAAGGCTCTGGCCAGGCAGCGTTCAACCAGCTGAATGTCCTCATAGGCACACCCTTCGCCGAGGAGAAACGCCAAGCCATGACAGACAGCGGTATTTTCCTCGGTTTGCATCACGATTTACGTACAGTCCGCACTGGCTTTGTCCGTTTTTGGCCTAGAGACAGATTGATCGCCAAAATGGAGGCATTTCTGAGCGATGCGCTCAGCAGTTCAACGCTGGCCCCTGGCACGGCGTCCAAAATCTACGGCATGATGGCCTTTTTGGAACAAGGCATCTACGGGCGAGTAGGGTGCAGCGGCCTACAAGCCATCAAGGCAAGGCAGTATGAGACAGACCGCTGCCTCACGCCAGCGTTGAAGGAGAGCTTGCAGTTGATCCAAGCTGTTCTCCGACTCCGACCGGCCACGGTGATGGAAGTGATCCACCCCGTGGTACCCAGGTTCGTCGTGGCCTCAGATGCAGCCCTTGAAGCACCTTTTGCAGGTACAGGGGGCTTCCTCATCATATGGTTCGATGGCGCTACAGAGTTGCGAGAAGCTTTTGTTTCCCATATGCCTAGGTCGTTGTACAGCTTGTTCACTCCCGGTGAGAAGAAGATCGCTCAGCTCGAACTAGTTCAGCTTATTTTTGCACTGACGACCAGGCCAGACCGTTTCCGAGGCAGGCGAGGGGTCTGGTTCTTGGATAACAGTGCCGCTTTGATGGCACTGATCCGGGGACGATCGGATGCGGCAGACGCATGTCACAAATCGTGCATGTCTTACTCTTTGGTCTGCAGTGCTGGATGTTCTTCGAGTGGATCCCCTCGAAGAGCAATTGGGCTGACGCTATCAGCCGATTGGGCTTCCAAGACCCATGGCACGTGAAGCAGGGATTTACCCAATCAGAGGCATTTTTCCCGTTTATCCTGTGGCAACTGCCAGTTGCTAGCCTCACTCGCGTGGCCGAATACTTGTAAGTGCGTTGGGGATTTTAAAGTGCTTTGGGTGATATCTGGAGTGACCAGATGAAACCCAGCCAGGGGTGACCTGGCAAGGAGCCAACCGGTAAGGAAGCGATCCTTGCCTACCCAACGCAAATAGCCTGTACGACATACAAGCTTCGGACCCGACTAGGGCTTGACGGAAAAAGTGCGGAGTGTGTCTCACAAGACAGGGTCCTAACACTCTAGGAATGTATGACTGTCTTAGGGTCTGGCAGGCTTGGGTGGATAGTTGTCATTCCATAGAGAGTTCAGAACCTGTGTCCATTTTGGCTCAAGTCTGATCCAAACTGGCAGGTTCTGTGTTTTCTCCCTCCCACAAAGTTTTCAACTTTGACCCACCCTGATTAGAGACCCTCGGTGAGGTGTTCCCTAATCTTGAAGGATGCGTAGCCATCCGGGGTCCGCGTGTAGTGCACGCGGTTGACTCCTACCCAGCGTTCTGGGCAGTGCCCCCTTCCTAGTCAGGAGTGGGGAGGGTGATATCTGGAGTGACCAGATGAAACCCAGCCAGGGGTGACCTGGCAAGGAGCCAACCGGTAAGGAAGCGATCCTTACCTACCCAACGCAAATAGCCTGTACGACATACAAGCTTCGGACCCGACTAGGGCTTGACGGAAAAAGTGCGGAGTGTGTCTCACAAGACAGGGTCCTAACACTCTAGGAATGTATATATATAAAAACCATGGTGTAAGTTTGTGACTTTTGTTGGTTGTGTCGTGAGCTTCTTCCTGACTAGAACGTTTGCATGACGTTTTCTCTACCGAGGCAAAGGCGATGCCTCGACGAAGATGTCTCGTTGGAGAAAAGAAGCGACTGGCACCTTTGACAGAGAGGGATTCACAAAGCGAGGTAAGGGCCTCTCTACGGTAAGGTTTGCTGGCCTGTTCCAAAACCGACTGGAGTTGTGTGACTCTTTTTGACTGTGTGAACCTTCGACAGAAGAAACGCCAAGAGGGCTGGTGGAAGCAGGTGACGGAGCCCGTTGCACCCGTGGATGGAGGCCAATCTCTGGGCTCTGAAGCCCTCTTTGATTGTTGAACCTTCAAAGCCTGCGAATCACAGCTGCTGCTTGACTGGAGTAGCTGCTCATTGCAAGCAGACGTTGCACTCATGCTTGAGGTTTGCATGCCGATACAGCCACAAGTGAAACTTGCATTTTCTCACGTCGTGGGTTGGGGTCAGAGCCCGTGCCGCAGAAAGAAACCCGCTCTTGGCGATACTTCACACAACAGGCCATTCCAATGCGCCTGGCTCACCACCACCAGTGGCAAGGCGACTATTCCCCACACTGTAGAAATGACTAGAGAAAACACTTCTTGTTGAGTTGCTTTAGCCAACATGTACTGACTTCTGTCAACTGCATGTCTGAAGAGTGGTAGCAGTGGCGAATTCTCTGTCGTGAGACCGAGAGTTCATTCAATGAGCACCGTTACCGTTTCCAAATGCAACAGGTATCCAGAAGACATGTTTAGTATTGTGAATGAACTTGTGCATCACCGTCACAAGCCTGTTTTTGACTTCAAAGGCCATAGTAGAGAATGATGTTGAATGTTGAATAATGTTTGCCACGTTATTTTTTGCTCGAAAACAACGCGACAAAGTTCTGAGTTTGAGTTTGAGCTTCTTGAACTGTGCGTCTCACGGAAGGATTACAATGCCTCCGATGGTAGCGTACACCAGCAAGGCGCAGCAAGTTCATTCAAGGATCCCTGAGAAGCACCGGCACAACACTGTCCATCTCGTGTAATAGCCACACATAGAAGCAAGGCAGCCTTGAACCCCAAAAACTGCAATGCAAAGACGTTGATTCCTTTTAACTCTTTGGTCCATGCTTCAGCTCTAGGTTTATCTATATACATTCTAAGTTCGTTCAACTGAGCTTTCAATCGGTTGCAAGCTGCGAGGTGATCCTGCAAGATGATCGCACTCAGCAACGTTTGGCAATGTGCGGATCTTGGAATGACAGAGCGCTTAATGAACCTCTTTTGCTACACGGCTACACCTTCTAGAGTTGCTTCAGAACCCAGTGATATGTAGCTCGTCCCTGAAATACCTTACAAAAGAGGGAATAGCTACTTCTTCCACTATGCCAACCAAAACAGGAACTTTTAGCCTGGTGGAAAGCGCGTTCACCGATGAGATGGACTCAGCTCAGGTTGGAGCAGAAATGCCGCGCACAAGAGGCACAGAGTTTGTTTCAGATGGGCAGAGGAGTTCTCTAGCTAGTTGTGAAGTTGTGTTTTTTCCATTTGCTACACCGTACTGTACTGGATGAAAGACCAGTTTCTAAATGGATCTAAGCACTTACAGGTGAGGACACTTGTGTTATGAGAGGTGAAAGATCCAGATCCTGGCTGCACGATCCGAAGGTTGATGTAATTCTACAATTGGTTTCTCAGGTTGATCTCATCGCTGCAGGTGATGCTGGCTGAGAAGGACGCCCAACTTCAGATCAGCGAGGCCATAGCAATCAATCGATCCGGGTCCAAAGCGGTCACGTCCGCCCTTCCTTTTCTTTTTGTTTAGACCTTTAAACCTTAGACACCTCCTTTTTTTCCATTTTCTTTCGTCCTGCCTTTCCTCTTTCTTCTTGCACTTGAGATTAGAGGGTGGTGAGGCCGTAGAACAGAGCAATTCACAGTTCTTGAGGCCGGTGAACCCAACTCCCAGCTGCGGATGATCACGCCGGAGCCTTTGTTTGGGTTCTAGATTCATAAGTGCTTGATTGGGCGAATCAAGGGGGGCCCCAACACATCATTTCTGAGGTTTTGCCATTGAATGGATTGAGATCATTGGAATCCAGTTCAGCTCGGTTCAGCCGCAGCTGTTTAGCCTCAAAACAGCCGTTCTTTGAGAAGCTATTTCCAGGACTGTCCCGTTGTTTGCATATTTTGCAAGCAATGACTTCTTTCGTCCCGACATTGATGGCCTTGACCGCGTTGACCGTGGGAGCCACTTGCATAGGCCACCAGGAACTGCAGGTGGGGCGATGTTGTTTGCATGCCAGAAATAATTTGGGCAGATTGTCATGAAGTGACGAGGAAAATTCTCTACACTTCGTCGAATTGTACACATTGTATCATTCGCTGAGAATGTAGCCGCCCGTTTCCACTACGACAATTGATATTATGTAATTTAGCAAAAACTTTTTTAGACGGGAGGACAGGAATGACCAAGCAAAAGAGTCTCTCACACATTTCCTCAAAATCTGTCACCTGTGGTTTGGCAGCTTGTGTTTCTGTTTTGAAAGGGGCAGAATTATGCAAGTCTTTGAGCCTCTTCGAGCCTCTTGCTGCATGAGCAAGTGCTGCTGCCGAGTGCTTGGATTTGCTTCGTTTTGCTTCTGTTTTCCATGTTGCAGATCGACATCTTGACCATGCCACCTGACCTGAGGAAGGACGGACAGCAAGACTGGAGGGAAATTATCCAAGTGCAGTGCGCGGGTCTTGGTGTGTTTTAGTGATGATAAACGACCAGGCTCGTCCTGAAGTTGCCATTCCGGCAAGGTCTGTGCTGGTTGGGTCTCGATGACAAAGGTGGCTACTCCAAATGCAAGGACTTGAAAATGACTCTTTTTGGCTCTTTCTAATTTTTTGTTTTTGGGAATTAGATTCATGCATTTTCACGTGTTCCAGAAGGAAAGCTGCCACTTGGAGATTGAGTATATCGTCCAGTACTCCACCAAGGGCTGGTTTGGCAGAAGCAAGAAGGGAGCAAGTCCCGCCGAACCAACAAACTGTTGGGAGAGGGGTGGTGGATATTTGTCGGGTGGATCTTGCAGCTCGTGAAGCAGCCTCACTCAAATCCGCTGGCAAAATGCCACAAGGTGTCCATTGCTGTCGTAGTGAGACGCCTCAAATTGAAAAAGAGCTCAGCCAGTCTGACACCCGAGGTACCTGCTGCACAATGTGTACAGTAAAGTTGTCAGTTTCGGTTTCGGAATGCCTTGTTAGGATGGACTACGAACATGTTGCTTAGTCAAGAGCGGTACTCAACGCTGTTGAGCAACATCTTAGATACCGCCCTGGTTGCGCAGGCTTGAGCAGCAACTGAAGGCGGCAGAGGCACTACAGCCACTAAAAAACATTCCTTTGCCCCGCTGCACGGCCAATTCACGCTTGGATAATCTGCTGGGACCCCTCAGTCTGCAGGTGATGCTGGCCGAGAAAGATGGTCAGATTGAGAAGCTCACTGAGTTGGCTGGGGATCTTGGGTGGGCTTGCAAATTTCTAAAAACATCATCGTCGCAATTCCCAAGGATTCCCCTCAGACGGCACATACCAGTGTTCCAGTGGCAGGCTTTGGGTACAGTTCAAGTGGGTGGCCCCAAACAGGACAAGCACTTGGCTTGATGGCTAGTTAATTATGTACTTAGTGTTTCGCTTTGACTCACCGACTTGGAAAAAGCCCTATGTACTTTGTAGCCATAGTCACGCCAGTTGCTCTTTCCATCAGGTGGAGGTGGCTAAAAGCTCCATGCACGAGCTGGGCACTGAAGCTGACCGCTGGGAACCCAAGTCTAGAGGCTGCGAAACCAGGAGTTCTTCTTTCTCCTTTGGATTATTGTTTCTTCATTTCTCACTGTTTTTTCAGACATTTTCACACGCTGAGGAGAAAGTCAAGAGTTGCAGAACGAACTGCAAGCGGCCAAGGCTGACATTGAGATATTGAATCTGACATGAACATGTTGTAAATTGCTGCAAGCCTCCAAAGGGCTTTGCTATGGTTGCTCCCAGAATCCCGTCCTGTTGTGGAGAACAAAAAAAAGCTTGACAATCCCGAGCTCACATTACAAAATTGTGTATGTTTGTACTACACCGCTTTTTGGACAATCAGTGCCGACATGTCGTAGGCAGAGCTGGAGGCTCGGCTGACTGTGGAGTTTGGATTTGCAATCCCAAAGTCAAAGGTGGAAAACATTTTTTCTTATCCAGGGTCACAGGGCAATTGATTTTCAAATCTTTTGGACCAGATCCTTCAACTTTGGCAATCGCATTTAAACAGGATGCCACCTGTCGCCTGGAGGACATGGGTTTGGATTTGTTTGGGAGCGCAAAGTGACTAGAATTTGATTCAGCATCAATACACATGGAGCCCCACCGCTGGTGAGAGATGAGTCGATTTGCTCTAGCCCCTAGTAGCTTCTTGTTCCTAGTAGTAAGGCCAGGAGCCCCTAGTAGCGTCCTTGCTCCCAATAGCGATGCCAGGAGCCCCTAGTAGCGTCCTTGCTCCTAGTAGCGAT